>PNEQ01001683.1:12736-24458 GCA_003012365.1 Medauroidea extradentata | reverse complement strand
TAAAATTATTTTCAGATGGAAACGCGAGTATTTTTGAAATTCGGTTATTATAGAGGCCTAGATATTATAATACTAAAAATTATAAAAATTTAAGTTTTCCGGTTTTGTAGATTTTGTGGTTTCAAGCCGTTATTTGGCTAACAACAGTTTTTAATTTTTTACTCGAAAGTAAACCATACTACCGCATAGTGCTATATAAATAAAGGTTCACTGGTAAAATATCTACTCGGCATAAACATCTCATCGAAATTTTGATGAGTAGTTCAGTTTTTATTGACGATTGAGTATTCCAATCGTCTGCTGGACACTGTACCTTTCCATACCCCTTAAAAAGACCAACCAACTTATAATAGAAATTGACTTCTTGAAAAACTATGGAAGATTCAAAGAGGACAGGGTCAGAAAGACGAAATTCCAGCAGACATGAAGCAAAATCAACGAGGATACAGAAAACGACAGCTCTCGCTGTCCAAGATGATATGTATAGATAATGAAACGATAGGACAAGTCAGGAAGTTTTGTTTTAAGCCATAGGCATCAGCCAGCACTTCATGTAATACTCTTAATTTCGAAAATTGCCTCAGTTTTGTTGGACGGCGCTGTGATAGTTGGGTTGCGATTAGGCTCTTCCTGGAACCTTGCACCGCTGTCCACAGTTCCGTGATTAGCGGGCGTCCTTCTGCGACGTACCCTCAAAGATGCTGTCTTGGAGCGTCACATCCTCACCTCCCCTCTCCCATTTTACCCATGTGGCATGGGCACGATGCCTTGGGCAATCACAGCTATGTGCTAATCGCATACTGATTTTGTAGTATGTTGAAAATGTTTTTATTTTTTTATTTACGCAACGAGAAGAACAGAAGAAAAGTTAGTTGTTGATTTCCGACTGCCACTGGTGGAATAACAGTGTCCTTAGATAAGCCGCGTTTCGTATGACTTCAGTAAATGTTGACACTCCTGAGGGCACTTTTCATGCGTTGTACAGGTTTGCTGCATTGCCAGTCATATGTCAGCAATGTACGAGGGAACTCGTTGCGCCCTTCTAAGATGTGTTCTCCAATGTTGCAGGGCCCTGTACGGCTTCATGAAGCTGAACGCGCGGCTCTGGTGGTACGAGAAAAGGCAGTATACTGTCCCGTCCATGTTCCGTGACACCTTGAAGCGACACCCGGACAAGGTCGCCTTCTGGTACGAGAAGAAGCCATGGACGTTTGCCGAGGTGAGTGGAGAAGTTCGTGGCAGCTTTATAGTTGTTGGATTTGTTGTTTCACGATGAGGACAATTCCCTCAACTCTGAAGTCTTTAGTTTATTCCACGGAGCGCACTTTTCTGACTGTTCTGATGAGTTCTCTCATGGTCTGTTCATTGTTGTGAATTACAGTTGGGTTACCAATTTTTTTTAATCCTGGTAACTTTCATTTTACTTGCATAATCAGTGGTAATCCATCCATAGCTTCACGAAAATAAAGTACTTGATTTAGTTTCAGAATTAACATTTGCTAACAGTAAAAAAAAGTTCACTCGTCCGTGAAGTTGACTAACTGGAGTAATATTTACGCTATATTGTCCTAGATACAGGATTCTAGCCCATAGTCCTCATACTCTAGCCTTTGCTTATTGTCCATTACTAGAGATGGTGAAGTTTCGTGAATTCAATGACCTGCATGTTACAATGAAATATCCTATGCATACTCAAGCCCCGGCCATTTGTCCACTAGCTGCTACTCAGTGTAACAGCAGACAATGAATGAATAGACAAGGCTTGAGTATGCATAGGATATTTAATTCTAACATGCAGGTTATTGAATTCGCGAAATTTTCACCATCTCTATCCATTACCAATTGGCTCAGTTTGTAGCTTAATACACTTATTTTCGCTCACAATTATTTTATTCGTATTAATTAAATAGTTTTTACTTAGGGTAAGTAGCAAAAATTGTCAAACCAATACTATTAATGTAATGTGTAAGAGTTAGACAGTTTTTGGTACAATTATAAAATTACGAATTTTTTGGTCTTACGCATGCTTTATGTCTTGTCAACAGCAAAGTCATTAGAGATGGTGGGATTTTTTAATTTCTGACCACACATGAAATCAAACAAGTAAGTAATGATGAAACTAACAAGGCCCCGATACTCAACATTCCCTACTCCCCTTCACTTAAACATACTTCCAGTGATACACTGGAATTAGTTTTTTTTTTCGGGGACACAGGAAAACTGAAATTTCCTCTAGGTATCAGAAAGTAAAAACAGCAAATGGGATTTTTATTTTACTATTCAGTATAAACATATTGGGATCAAACTGCAAAGTTTAATCCATCTGTTCTTTGTTACTTTGTGATACCAAAAATTTAGGTGAAATATAGTAGATGACTTTACAGGCGAAGTAATTATAAAAATTTATTATTTGAAACTTGTATCGCAAAGTAACAAAGCGCGGACACAATAACCGAAACTTGGAGAGGATTCCATGGAGTATGCTAAGGATCCACACCAGCATTCACCTGGAGCAATTTCTGGAAACAACGGGAAACCAAAATCAGGATTGGAGCCTTGCATCTGACCTGGGCCTTCTGAATGTGAGTCCAGAGTGTAAACGTTGTACCACCTCACTCAGTTATTCTCATTGTACATAATTATGACTCATTTTTATGATATAAAAGGAATTTATTTTAGCAGTATCCACTATTATAGTCTGTCTCATGTAAGAATTATATTTTTTGACAGTTCTAAAGAATAATAAATTTAAAATTTCTACAGAAAAATACTTTTCATTTTGATGTACTGTACATTTTGAGAGCCAGTAGAGTGTGTTTGTACAAAAATCACTTGGAGAGAGAGGGAAACACTGCTTACTCCATGGTAACAGCTGTAAAACACAATGAAAACACAACTGTCAAAAGGTGGACTGTAGAAATGTTATAGGTGTTTTTAAATATTTGTTATGATAAAATAAGCAAAAATAATAATGTAAAAATATAAAATTGTTAAATTGAGTGGTTTAAGTAGGTGGCTACATGAATCGTGTGTGCTATTTAGTATGGTATGTGTAGCCTAAATTGTAGTATAGAGTTTCAGGGAGTGTGTTTGCAGGTATTTTAATGGAAACACATGTTTTATTTCTGTTTCCTTTTTTAAGTTATTTGTTGATAAATGTTGTGTTGTTACCAGGTGGAAGAATACAGCAACCGAGTGGGGAATTACTTCAAGTCGCAGGGGCTGTCGCGGGGAGACACAGTTGCCTTGCTAATGGAGAACCGTCCTGAGTTTGTGTGCATTTGGCTGGGGCTGGCCAAGGTGGGTGTTGTCACGGCTCTCATCAACACCAATCTCCGGCAGGACCCACTTGTCCACTGCATTACTGTAGCAGGGTGCAGTGCTGTCATTGTTAGTGACGAGATGGCTCAAGGTAAGTCCATCAATGTCTTTGGCCTTCACTTTTAAAATATTTGTTTTCCCATTTACAGTGAAATATTTTGATATAAAGGAGACAGTCCTGTTGCTCTATGTCATTAAAAAGTATCTTTAATTGACCTTTTCGTAACTGCCTATTTTAGTATTCAGAAGTAAGGCATTGTTTCTATAGTCTAGTCACAGTTAATTTGCCCTGCACAGTTTATTCTTGCAGCACATTAATATTTTTTCTCCATGAAATTGTGCCTTTTGAGAGAGTCTTTCTTAAGAGGGTGTGGTACGTAACTCACGCTGAAAGCATTAATCTATAACTGTAGGTTTCTTGAAACCAATTTGCGAAAATTAAACAATAACAATCCTAGAAAATAGTTTAAGCCAACGTTTTGAACAAAATTGTTTCCAGTGTTGCAAACTTCTGAGGCACAGTCTCTGATGCCAGAACCTCGTGCATTTAACTGCGGTGCAAGAGATCACGCGTAACAAATTAGTAATTTTGGGTAAATATTTACTCATAAAGTTGGAAGTACCATTGTCTAAGATTGCCATTGAGTATTTTATCCATCTTGACTTCGAAAGAAGTGTAGAAATCAGTTGATGTTTTCAGCGTTTATTTATCTACCACACACTCTTTAAGTTTAATCTTATGAATAACTTAGGTGTAGTATTAAATTGAGTAGATGTTGTGTACTTGTTTAAAATTTCCGCGTTTAACGCATGGGAATAGCAGAGCGATAAGAGCACCACAATAGACGAGAAACATATTACCTCCATTTGCAGTGTTCTAAACTGGTTCGCAAGTTTTGTGTTGTAGTTCTTTCCTATTTGACTTTAAGCCGTGGCACTAAAATTTTAATTTTTGTTAGTATGTAGTAAAGGCCAATCAATGCATGCATCTCTTTTGCTCTTTACGAATTCTGGTGGCATTTTTAGAACTACAGCAGTTTAAATAAATGCTGTTTTTAGCCATTTTTAAGGACACTTAATCATGTATCTAACAAGCGTGCTGAATTTTTAACATTATATAAATGTAGTTCCAATGTGTTCTGTTCATAGATAAACAGCAATAAGAATATTTTAAGCTGTTTCACATAAAAAAGAATATGTGTGACACACACCACCTTCCATGCGCCAAAGACACTACATAACTTTTGAAAGCTTTAGGCTATGTAAATTATCAGTAAGTTAAGTTGTTTGATAACTTTCTAAAGTCTTACTTGAGTTTCTTTTATAAGAATTTTGTCATGTATTTAAATTTTCCTATTATGTACATTTGTCATGGTCTAATGAGCCGTAATCATTGGGCTTTCTATAACTTCAATACATACTGTTCACCTGCACACATAAGATAATAGTAGTGAAGGGGTGGATGTTGGTAGATGTGCTGTTAGCTCAGCCATCAATATATTGGAAACTTGGTGAATATCAAAATATATAATGAAGCAAATAATAGCACCCGTTTATTTTAATATTAAATTAGTGTATGGATTTTGAGGTGTCAAATTACATACATACTTTTTCTGATTTGCTGCCAACAGTGGTTTCAATTATGCTTAAAAATTTTTTTATTGAAATCTAACATTTTTGAAAAGTCTGTAAAAGAATTTTCGACAGCAGTTTTAGGCAACTTTGTAAGCAAATATATGGCAAACGTGGTTCGTATTTTGAATGTACCATCTTATGTTAGAATTACAGGTATGGAAATATGCTGTCATATGTAAAACAATACGTTGGCTCACAAAGATGGCTGAAAGTATTTCAAGGTTTTTTTCCCCTTTTTATTTCTATGTTAACTTCTATAAACCTTTTGAATTTTGTTTAGTTCATTTAGCAGTAATGTATGCACTATGTCCTCATAAGCCTGAATAAGCGAACCTAGTTAGTTTTAGACTATGATTGTAGACAGGAATTTTTTTTTCCAGAGGTTGATCATTAGCACTAATAGTTACGTACATCCTGTACGAACGAATAAAGATTATAAAAGTAAAATGTGTCATTGGTAGGACACAATTAATGCAAGTAGTAGCTATATGAATGATAATGAATTGGTGGTTTATTATCTTTGATGTAATGTGTAGGCCTAGAAGAAGTGCTGGGCTCGCTGGGAGGAATGAAAGTGTACCACCTGGCTGAAAGTGGGTCCAGCAAGCTGCTGTCTGGGGCTGTGAACTTGGCACACAGCCTTGTGGAAGCCTCGACGACACCCCTACTGGAGAAGGTGTCTGCCAGCAAGGACAAGCTGGTGTACATCTATACCTCGGGTACCACAGGCTTGCCCAAGGCAGCAGTCATCACTCACCTCAGGTGGGATACTCTTAACTGCAGGACATGTCACGAGAGCCATGGAGATTTTTTTGAGTTGAATGTTGTGTTTCATTGTCTCACAGAATTAATAATGCTATCAGAAACGACGTAGGAGACTTTTTAATAGTTATTGTACCAGCTCTTGAGGAGTACAGGCATGTGTACAAAGCCAGTGGAACTGGACACACAGGTTTACATAACCAGTTATATTATTATAAATGCAGTAACTTACTGTGATTTATATATACAGCAAAATTTCCCAAAATGGAGCAAATTCTACCTGAAGTGGATCATCTATAAAATAGAAACCTGTAAAAAAATTTATATATATGGTTCCATTACATGTAATGCAACATCGTGCTTAAAGCAAAAACCTCCTTAACACAGAAACGGACAATTTTAAAACTGAATGTGATATATTTATAAATATTAAAATTGCTCAGAATAATTTGTGCAATACATCCAAATTTGTTTTAAACCCCACTTTGTAAATGGCACAACAGAAATATGCCAGGAAAGGGGAGTTAATGTCAGCTCCCAAAACATCACTACTAGCTCATCAGAGTAAAACGCCTGTGTTATTTTGTGTGATCATAGTTGTTTCATCGAATCTTGTGTTTATGTCATTGTTGGGTCATCTTGTTTTATGTGTAACATTGTCTTTGCCTTAGTTGTCTGTGTGTCTCAATTTTGGTGTCCTGAGTTTACTCAGTTTTCTTTGTTTTTTGTTTTGAACTTTTATTTTCATTTTATATTTGCTGTGGTTTGATTCAATTCTTCTTATGATTTTTCAGGTTTTGTAATTTGTGTGTTGACACAACCAGTTCAGCTTCTTTTCTTTTTTTTTATTTTTATTACTTTTCTTGTTTCATTTAGTTTTGTAAGGTGATGTTGCACTGCGGTGATGTATGTCCAAAATATTTCGGTAAACGTAACATACGTAGTTACGTGTGTTTAAATCTAGTTACCAGGCTCGTAGATAGGAAGGGAAATGCACCTTAAAACTTTTTGACTATCCCCCTCAGTATATTTCAATCTTTGTATCATCTTGAGTGATATATCTGGTTTTGTGCCCACCCCAAACAGTTAGTGGCATTTTGATACAAAATAATTAATGACATTTTAATGCCATTGTCGTGCAGTGCTGTTCCACAAGCTGTTATTGTTAATTTGCAAACAAAACTTTTCACTTTGTGCATTTTTAATGTCGGCCCCATCTGAAAGAGAATTTCGGTTTCGTGCTTGAATAATAGGTGTATTTTTCTCTGAGGTCCTAGTGGTGTGTACATTTTCCGTGCTAATTTCTTTAGATGTTGGTACACTACCTTGGTGCACGGGGTGAAAAGAGCTTAAAAAATTTCCAAAACATTGTCTTGTTAACACGTTTGACTTACATTCGGGAGGATCTGGGTTCAATCCCTGGATCTGGCTATCGTGATTTCTGTTTTATATTCTTTACCAAAACACTCCAGGCGAATACTGATATGGTTCCTTACCTTAGGTCATGGCTGACTCTTTTCCTACTTCCTGTTCTTTCTTACAGTTGTGTGTGCCGTGTATAATAGCCTCCCTTTCGACGAAACGTAAAAAAATAGAAGTAAAAAATTAACTTTTTAGTTCTATAAATCACAAATTAATATTTTAAAATGATTGTTTTTTTATGGTTGATGGTAGTGCATAAGCCTTTAAATCCAGTGACCAAATAAGATAGGAACTTAATTTTATTCTGGAAACACAAACACGCATTCTCACTCTCTCTCTTTCTCATGCTTCTTGTTTTTAACAGTTATCTGTGTGGGTGTGCTGATTACAGGTACATGTTCATGGTGACAGGGGTGTACACCATGCTGGAAGTGTTGGAGGATGACATACTGTACACCCCTCTCCCACTGTACCACACTGCAGGGGGCATGATAGGCACTGGCCAGGTGCTACTCAAGGGAGCTACCATGGTCATCCGCAAGAAGTTCTCTGCCTCCAATTTCTGGGCCGACTGTGTCGAGTACAGTTGCACCGTAAGTTGCTCATCTTCCACACTCATTGTGCAGATGTCTTGTGGACAGAACAATATCAATAATTTTATCTGTTGGTTTGGACTGGTTTTTGCAATTCAAAGGAAATGCATTGTAAACTAACAAAGTAGAATCGACGAAACTGAGTGGGTGGATGTGGCATGGATAATTCAAAATTTGCTGATAATTAATTTGTCACATACAAACATTATGAAAGTGACACATTCTTTTCTCATAATGTCACTGTCCGCTTGAAAGTGAGGTTGTACTACCTGGATTTGGAAAATTAAGTGTTAAATGTGGTTTTTATTAAAATTAATTTTTAGGGTACCATGGTTAATCTGAGAGACAGACAATCAACGAGGAAGATAATCCACACCAAGATAGCCCCTAGTTTACTGTATGTCTGGATGTGTTCGTGTGATTGTTGGTGGTGGAGTTGATTGGGTTGGGTCAGGTTGGGTTTACTGGGTTGGATGATTTGTTGTTCTAGGCTCTTCCTTAAGCGGTTCATTCCAAAGTTTTTTATGTATTTTGGAGTGCAGTAAATCTTTGTACATATTCTGTGTATACTTTGGTAGTACAGTGTACAAAATATTTAAATGTGCTTTCATTTTTACACCATTTAGATGACTGCAGGGGTGAATGCGATGAGTGAATGAGGGGCCAGTGGAGCGAGTAATTGGCACTATGTAATTAGTTCTTTTTAATTCTCTCATTGTCCTCCTGAAAACTCATTGTATCTGTGCTGGGTTGAATGCATGTTCATGTTTTAATTGGTCTTTTTTTGTGACTTGTCCTGTTCTCTGAACAATTCAAAACTGTGATTCAATTTTTTTTTTTTAAATTGCCTGTTGTCTAATTTTTTGGGAGAAATTTTCTTCTGTGTGCATATGTGCGTTATTTATTTGCTTTTCTTTCAAAATCAGAACTTTGAACAAGTATGTCTGTAATGTTTTCAGAGAGATGGCAGATGGATTGTTCGATAATGTGATTTAAAAAGCATTTTGAATTAATATACCAAAATTGTTTAATTATAAGACATGCTTTCTTTAAAACCTATTCAAAGTGTGTGCGTCTTAGCCTTTTTCATTTTTCAAATCTGGCCATTCTAACGTAAAACTAAATCCATTTTGAATTATAAAGTGATCTACTTAAAAGTTGTTGTTCAACAATATTATTTCCATGTTGTTGTACATATTATTGTATATCAAACATTGTACCAAGTGGTAAGTTTTTTGAAGAGTTTATCACTGAAAAATTGAGCACTTTAAACTGTAAAATGAATAATACACACATTTTTGCTTGATTTTTATATAAGAACATATTTTTCAAAATTGTTGAAGAAAGTAGTGTGTTTTATATTCAATAGTATGTTTGGTTGGCTGCCTGGATGGATGTAGTTTGCTTTACGAAGGCCTAGAAGTACAGATCACTAAGGGTGATACAGCATGTGCATCACACGTCACCTTAGCCTTTGTGTACAATTTACTTGAAATGATGCCTATAGCACTCTTATGCGATAGTCAGTGGTTATCCTATCATTTTATGATTTAATATTAAACATAAATGGTTTTGTTTATGCTTATACTTTTTGAAGATGTTGCATCAGATTTTGCATCCTAAAAAAAGACTGCAAAAACACCCATTTTTGCCACTTTCAACTATACTCGAAAGATAATTGGAGGACTTAAAAAACTGCTATGCTTATTTTTAACGTTAATGTACTTTTCCTAAGCAGACATTACTCATGCTTGTTGAACAGTTTACAAAAAAAATCTATTATCAGAACCTCTGCAAACTGCTCTGTGGCGTGGGCAGGGCAGACACATTAATTCTTAATAAATTTGGTAATCTATGGAATCTCACCACTGCAGTCACAATGTTTCTTATGAGAAACTCTACATATATGTACATAGTTGCAATACAATTTGATTTTAAGGTGTTCTACTACTAACCTAGCTTTGTAGCAGAAGCTATGGATTTTATTTCAATGTTTTCAAAATAATGTGCCACTTAAACATTTTGGTTACACAGGTGGCTCAGTATATTGGTGAGATCTGTCGGTACTTGCTGTCTGCTGCTGAGCGTTCTGAGGAGAATCGGCACAAGATAAGACTGATGTTTGGCAATGGCCTGCGTCCACAGATCTGGCGCCGCTTTGTTGATAGGTTTGGTGTTGAAAGGATTGGCGAGTTCTACGGAGCCACTGAGGGCATTTCTAACATAGGTATGTATGTACTTGGTAAAACTGTTTTGTAGCTTGATTTTTGCCTAAGCCATATATTTGTTTGGAATTATGCTGTAGTTATTTGATAAAGATGATGATAAATACTTAAATAAACAGAAACAAAGTGTTGATAAAGATAAGGCTGATAAATTTTTGAAGATGATGTGGTACGCAAATTAAAGCAGAACAGATTAATGAAAGTTAAGATGTTTCCAAAAATTAATAAAATAAAGGGAAAATAGTAGGAAAATAACTGTTGTCAGATACATGAAGCAGTATGTTGCCAGAGTGAAGCATTTTACTGTTGACAGAAATTTTGTTAATTTTGTTACTGTACAAGATAATATCGTAAAGCAGTATGTCACTGGGTAAGTATTTATTTGCAAAGTTTAGTAAAAGTATCATATATGATTTAAGTTTTTTCTTCTTCTTTTTTTTATATATAGTTTTACTGTACTGACTTCCAAACTTGTATGTTTAAGTTTAGTATGAAAGATGGTACAACATATTGTTTATATGCCTTCCTAAGTCATGTGAACATAAGTGTGGAAACATTAGGGTTTTTCTCTAAAGAGTATCAGGAGCAAAGACATCCGCTTCTGCTTGAAGTATCTGTAGACGTATAAAGATTAGTATATAAATTCGGCATGATGGTGCTCCAACCCACTTCCATATTTCCATATTTGTGTGTGAAGGCATTTGGTAGCTTCCCCAGTCATAGGATTGGATGAGGGGCATGGCCTGATAATAATTATGAAGGCACCTGAAAGATGTCCTTGGAAGCAATTTTGAATCACCTTATCTAAGTATGGTATCGCGACAGCATGTCGTCCACTGCTTAGTTCTGTATAGAAATTGAAGTTGATAATTAGTCTCTTATCATTTAAACTATGAATTTCCGAGCCTATGTTTTCATGTACTTTTATGCTTCTTAACCTCTCTTTGATGATTCCCTACAGTTTTTTTCTAATTAACATCAATGTTTTATATTACAGTATTTTGAGGTTATAGTAGCTTTCTTGTTAATATGTATTTTCAGTCAAGAAAATCAAAAGGTTTATATCAAATTAGATATTTTACAATAATACAGTACATATACCTATGCTAACTCATAGATATCATAGCTGCATACTTCTGGGACTGTTGTCTTGAAACTAGCAAAGAGCAAAGTGTCATCTCTCTCACACAGTTAACACAGACAATACAGTGGGAGCAGTGGGCTTTGTGCCCCGGTATGCGACCTTTGCGTATCCCGTTTGCTTGGTGAAGGTGGACGACACTACCCAAGAACCTGTCCGCAACAAGGATGGTTTCTGCATTCAGTGTGGACCAAGTAAGTCGGAAGTTTTAGTTGCATAAGTGTTTCTTTTGCTTTTGTTGTATTTGTATTTTTTTTTTTGTTAAATAGTATATATGTTCAATGATATTGAAATTTCAGGAAGTGCAGAAATTTGATTGATTTTTGTGTCCTGAAACTTTGAAGAATAAATAGGAAATGTATAGTTTCTGCTGGAAATATATTATTGTTTACTACCAAAATGTATAAAATGTTATCTTGAATGATGTGACGCGTCCTTTGCGTCTTGCTGCTTGTTGCTGTGGTCTATTGTTATTGTTGTCACTTGGCGTTGAGGTTATGTGGCTTGACGTGCTCCGGATAGCTCAGTTTAGTCATTTAAAAGGAGACGGAAACTATGATTATGATATTGCAAATTAGACTCACGTAATAAGGCAACTGTTTGTTTATTTTTTAATTTTACCT
>PNEQ01001683.1:0-11736 GCA_003012365.1 Medauroidea extradentata | reverse complement strand
TCTACTTTAAAATTCCTTGACTACTTTAATATTAAAATTTTGAAAAGATGAATTTAAATTAACATGTCCCCAATTACTAGGTTATTGAATTCTGTTGTATCATACCGGACACCTGATAAACTCACCCTGAAAATGGCATATAGCCTGTTAAGAAAGATTTACATAATATAAATTTAAATAAGAAAATAAAAACACCTTTCAAAGATTTAACCAAGATGGGGAAGTGGCTGAACACTTCACAATAGATTTACAATTGTTTAAATACTTAAGTTCCGGTACAGCATTAAGGTAACATCTTTGCATAGTTTATGTTTGTTGCTTTTGCAAATAATTGATTCGTGAAGTAATATTGGACTTCACTGTGATAGGCATGTTTAGATGTTTCAGTATTGTATACATTAATATAAGTTAACATTTATATTGCAAAGTTAATGTAATACATTAAATAGTGATAATATAAGAGTGATGTTTATTTAAGTAAATTTAATTCCTACTTCTGATATTTCAGTTATTATTTTCATTTAGTGGTTTTTATTACAGATACTATACTATAGGTTCAGTATTGTTGACAGTAAAAATTTTAATACTGCACTTACCGGTATCTCGTTTAAAGAAAATTTTATGTATTAAGAAATAGTCATGATTTTTCTATCTGATTATTCTATTTTTGTGGTGTGTCAAGTTAAATAATACTTGAGGAAGTATGTTTTATCTTAAAAAACTACAAAAAATAGTTTTTTTTTAGAAAAGATGTTAAAAAAAGTGATATTAGATAATTTTTTTGCACTAAAACAATTATTAGTGGGTATTTTATTAATGTAACACATGCCATTAGTTGGTGGGTATTTTGTTAATGTAACACATGTACATGCTTATATTTAAATGTAGGAAATGTAATAATTGTTAGAGACCTGAACGTTTTGGTAAATAAAATATTGAAAAGCAGTGAAACGAAAGTTAAGAAGTGGTAAAAAATTAATGATTGCAGTAAAAAATGTTTTTGCTTTTCTCTTAATAATGATTTGTATTTATATTTACAAACTTACCTTTCAATACCTACATAATTAACGGTACTGCATTTAATTACTCTCGTCTGAAGAATAGGCCTACATAGTTTACTTAATCACTGTCTGTATACCGAACACAATATAGCCCTAATACAAAGGCTAAACATATGAAGCAGATCAGTGAAGTATTAATGAGAGTTATTAAAATATATAATTTAATTAAGTCACTAAAGCAATTATATGGTTTCCACGTATTCTGATTGCCATTGCTATAACGGGATGTATGTTAGGGTAAAATTAAAAAAAAGTTTATATAAGTTGAACATATTTAAATATTAATTAGGCTATAACTACACCGGTAGTATTGATCTAAACAACTATCGAGATAGGTACAAAATTGTAGCGAATGCAATACTGATGTAGCATGATGCATGTTTTCTGCTGGGTTTTAGCTTCATGAATATCAGCTAAAAAGACCTGTACAGTCACAAATTTAACCTCAAAGGCCAGCCAACACTTTGCAACAAACAAATGTGGCTAGGTTTAGATGGCGCTGTATGCTATTTCTCTGCCCTTGAGCAGAATAATAAGCGAAATGTGTAAACATGTTAGGTATGTATCTTCATTTAAATGCTGTAATTTTCATACAAAAAAGAAAAGGTTATTTAATATTTTCTGAAAATTGAACGAGCAAAACTAAAATACATATACATAAGCAATTTTTAGTCACAGAGGTGTTAAAAACCCCTAATTTCGTTAATTTTTCAGGAATTATAAAAAATTTACAAAAAACTGTTAAATTGTTAATATTTGTGAATTTGATTAGCGAATTATGAAAAGTTTATGTCTTGAATAGTTGGTAATGAGATTAACAAAATTGGGAAGTGAATATTGTTAATACCATTTTTAGGGTAAAAATATTTTTAAAATTTGAATGAAATTGCATTATTGTAGTCAATTGTTGTTGAATGTTTCTCCAAAAAAAAGTATTAGAAAGTTTTACTGCAATTTATTAAATATGAAAAAAATTACAACTTTCATACAAAGTATTTGCAGCGGTTAGGTATTTTTTGAGCTCAGGAGTATATATCTGTTGGTGGTACATTGTACATTTGGCACCAAACTGGATAAATTTTTGATACCGTCGTAATATTGATTGAATAATTCATCTGAACATTTAAGTTGACCTGTAAAAACTATACTGTAAGGAATAGAAATGTGGTGGAATTTCCTCAAAATCCAAATTTTATTTTCGTTAAAAATTATCTATTGTTACTCCTCTGCAAGAACTCTAAGAACCGGTAAATGTTTTGAACAAGCTAAATCTGACTTGTTGGGAGTCAAAGCAGGTTTGCTGTCTTCGGAAATAATTCCATGAATAATATAGGTTTGTGTTATGCAGATAGAAATAAGAGTTTATTGCGTGTTTTCTATAGTACTTTTTGGAAGTTTGCCTACAGTAAACTTATGCAACATATAATTAAATGAAAAATTACTGTGTGTAATCAAAAATGTTTGTCACTTGCTACACAAAATGATTACCGCTGCCATTTCTTCTCACATTGACTCCCTTTCTCTCTGGCATCCAGGAGCAGAGTTCACATCTACTGAACAAAAACAACACACATCACACGAGTCTCTACACAGCCACAACTCGCATCATAGACCAAAATTAAGCAGAAATTAGCAGTTTTGAATAAATACATACAGTATGTGCATCTGTACGTCTCGTCTGTTTGTACTTTGTCATAGAAAGAAAGCTACATTTTTCCAAAATTTTACTATTGCTGTTACGGGATACTTGTGAAGGGTACGCCATGTTTTTTCCTGAAGCGTAAGTGTTGTAGGGACTGCATGTATAGAATATTGGTAACAATTTGAAAGTTAGGAGTTTTTACTACATACTGTGTATATTTGTATGAAAGTCTTCACATACCCAGCAGTTGAAAGGAAACCAGTCAGAATAGGGAAAATTCATAGAAAAAGTTTTTAATATTTACCTGATTCTTTGGAATTATTTTGGCACAAAATGCAGCCAGGCAAAATAATAGCTCAGTGAACATTGTAATATTCAAATTATTCAGCTTTAAAAATGCCATATTTTCAAACGCAGTCACAAACAAAGAAAACACGTTCTTATCGGCTAACACATTTATGGCATAGTCTTACTTGTTTTGGTTAGCCACCGCATGCCAGGCACTATTGTGTGTATTGGAATTTTTCACCGACTTAAAACTTATAAAACTGAGCGAACCCGCGGTTACGTAAAACTTAATTCGGGGAATTCACTCGTTGTTTGGGCATACATGGTTGTAGATTTGGTAGTCAACAACGAAGATATATTTCACTTGAGTTGATTTTAAAGTAGTGAAGACAGCAATGTAGGCCTGTTAGTAGCTCTCACACATTGCGACGTTTTAGTTATAGGTTTGAGTTTATGTAAATTTAATTTATTTTCCAGAGAGATAATAACTTACTACGAATTCAGTTTCATGTTTCAGATCCGATATATAATAATAAGTTTAGGTTTGAAAGGTCAAACGAGCGAAGTTCACATGCGTACAAAAGTGAACCTATCGAGCTAATATTTGGAATGTGTTTAACCAAACCTGCCACAGACTATGAGCGAACATTCTGGTTGCGCGAGTCGGTAAAATATGGCAGATCAATTATTTTACTACAAGTAAATTTTTTTCTCTCAGTAATTTTTACATTTCTCGTGAACGGCATTGAGATACCTGTACTGCCATCTCGGGGCAAGTTTTGGAAGACCCCGTCCACCCCTCGAATTGGAAGACCCCGCCCACCCCTCGAATTATCAGCCAATCACGGGTGCCTTGAACTTGCCTATTGGCTAATGATGCCGCAGCCAGCGGAACATCCAAAACACTACAGCTGCAGGGATTTCATCGCAAACTGCAAGCTATTGACTACAATTTTTAACTTAAAATAACTTATTTGTTTTATGCTAACCGTGTCATGTTGTACACAATACAGCATTATGTATGTAAAGTGTATCTTTGTCGTTAATAGCAGAATATTAGGGCTCGTATTGAAGCTTAAACCATGCAGTATGCCTTTATTTATCAGACGGCCCTCAAGTTAAGATTTTATTCAGAGTAATGTGTATTTTATTGCTGCCCAAACGCACTACTATCCACATTTATACTCTTTGGAAGATCAAGCCATACTGAATTTTACCACATTAACTACGTTATTTAACACAATTTCACGACTTGAATGTATGTTGCTGTCCTTTGGATGTTATGTACATTTAAATGTACAGTATCGTGACGTCACAGGGACATCAACATGGCGGTTCACGTTTTTGCCACGCAAAACAGACTGCTCATTTTATTTAAGTTTTTATGGAGTTACACAGACGCAAAGAAAGAAAATATGGTACCGTTGTTCATGAAATTAAACACACTTTTAAATAAAAATATGATAAAAAAATAGGAATTTTCCCTATTATTTACAAATAAAGTGTCTTCAATATTTGTACAACTGGAATGTCATCAAATTTTGCAGGTAAGCTGAAACTGAAAAGCTTTTTATCCGGGCATAACTCTTCTGTTTTAGGGGAACCTGGGATGTTCATAGGCAGAATAAACCCAAATAAACCTATTGCTTCTTTCAATGGTTATGCAGACAAGAATGCTTCCGAGAAGAAAATTTTACGCAATGTATTTAAGAAAGGTGATCAGTACTTCAACTCAGGTCAGTGTCAAATAAATATACTGTACTTATTTTACTCTCCTAGGCAAATAAAGATTGACAGGCACGAGTTTTTTGTAATATGCAAAATTGTGAAATTTTTTGAAATTTCCCACTTGTGTTTGAAGAAATAAAATTCTTCAATATTATGTGTGAAATTAGTTGTGATAGGAATGTGCAGTTACCAATTTACATTTGCTGGAGTAAAACCACTTTCGATGAGACGAGAATCAACAGAATTGATTTTCAATCATGAAAGTGAGTTTTGAGAGTATAGATGTAGACATGAAAATGGTATTTGTTTACGTCAAGTTATGCAACATGTTAATTTAGCTTGGAATACATTTTGCGGTTTATTTTTAATTGTAATGTGTACTGATAAAATTAATACATAGTTATCTTTTAGTACTGCAAAAAGGATTAAAAACCAAGAAATTTTGGTTTGTAATGAAGTTGTGATATATACTTTACCTGAACTGATGTCTCCAGAAATTACACAATAAATTTTCTTCACACATAATATCAAATGGAAGTAATGAATATCATAATCAAATATAAGTTATATCGGTTGCAATAACGGTGAAAATGATAAAGGTAAAATTGTTGTACCGTAACTCTTGTACATTGCAAAGTTTTAATACTAAAATATTTGAATTTATATAAATTAAATCCAAATTCCGGAGTGATAATAACTTACTTGGTACCTTAAGAAGACTTCTCAAAGTGGGACAGACGCTAGTTGAGCATCTTGTGCTTCCAGGCTCATTGTAGTCCAGTAGCAAGCAAATTAGATCTGCAACTGTGTGATATTATTACATGTGTTGAAAGCCAAAGGACTGAACTACAGAGTCCATTATGTACTCTCATCCTTTACCTTTGAAAGACTCTGCTCCAAAGCCCTAAAAATACCATGTTAAGTTATGTTCATTATTTTTTATTTCATTAATGGCATACTATAGGGCTAAAGTAAAGTGTGGCATCTATAGATAATTGCTTTTTATCTTGCGTGGAAAAAAATGGTATTTTCAGAACAGTTATTTACAGAGATACTGGTACGGTGTATTCGCAAATACTGATTTTACAAAAAAATGTCTTGCTAGCAACTGCTTCTAAATAGGAACTATAAATGCAAAAAATAAATGAGCACATTCACCATATCACCTATTTAAAATTGATGAAATTATGAAAATGTTTTCACAGGAAACATTTGTCTAGAAACTGAACACTTAAAAAACAAAATAAACTGTATAGAATTCTTAAACAAAGTACTTATCTGGGTTAAAATCATAATAAATCAGTAGCAGCGTGTGTATAAGTGCACAGGCACTGTGAACATCCAATTTTCTGCAAAAAAAAAAATATTTTTGTAAAATACTGTACTATAAACATTTCTGTGTTCTATAATGCTAGCACAGGTTATAATGTTTGTTTCACAGATCACGAACGCGTGGCGATGTTGCAATCCTGTAATAAGCACAACTGATTTGTGCTCTTCTTGTGGCCTTCCTGAGCATTCATACTGCAGATAGACGTATACTACCCGGTATTATGGAAGTTTTAACACTGAAGTAGTGCGCAGATCTGACTGTACTCTCTCCATTTTGCCACCGTGGAAATGGTTCCTTCATTGACCTCTTTATTGCAGCACCTACTGAAACAGCTACTGTTACAATCCCAAAAACTAGAAATAATACTCTAGATGCCAGCAGTTAGACGCCTTATCTACCACCAGGTCATACGTACATTTTGTAGAAAATTGCTTCACAAGTCTTTAATCACTAAGCAAAATTGGCAAGGAGAGGCTTTGTGGTTTTAAATGTAAAACATATTTCAATAATGCACAAAGTGAGTTGTGTATATAGAGTGCATTTATACATAATTTTTTTAGTATATAGGATACAGTAAGTGTATTAATATCTCCTTTCAAGTGGGAAGTGGCAAACATTTACATGGGACAGGCGTTATGAATGTAAAAAAAATTACGTATAATTTAATTACTTGACGTAATAGACATAAAACTAAATAAAATTAGTAGAAAATTGAAATGCCCATATTTCAGGTACATTCTGGCATTTGCCTTTAAATGATATAAGCAACTGTGAGAAACTACTTTTGGTTCTTCTAGATGAATATAAACTCTCATTATATAGCATTAAATAATTAGCATATTAAAAAAAATTTAATAAAATTCAGTGCTTATGAAATTTTACATAACTTTCTTTCTCAAATAATTTCATAAGCCAATGTGTGAACACATCACCAGCCGCTGTTGTAATAAATTGTGTATTTAACTGAAAATTAGCTGAGGTACTAATAAAATTAACCACCTATCTCAGCAATTTGACGATTCTTTAAAAGTCAAACAAAATTGCTCAGTACACTTGGCCTCACAGTAATAATTTGCAAGAATTTTTAAAATTGGTTTACATTCACTAATATATAATTCATGTTGCAGGAGATGTTCTTGTGATGGATGATTTTGGTTACTTTTATTTCAAGGATCGAACGGGTGATACTTTCAGGTAAGTTGAATTATGTATGTTTAAATAAATGTTCGTTATTTTGGAGGAAAATTGGCAAAATCTTTGTCTTGGAAATTCTTAATCCAGAATCTACATATTTTATAATTTTTTTAAAAGTAAATGTCAAGTGTGATAAAAGTTACACAGACTTGTTCCATGTTGATAGGTGGCGAGGTGAAAATGTCGCAACTTCAGAAGTGGAGGCTGTTATTAGTAATGTCGTTGGATTGAAGGATGTTGTGGTGTACGGAGTCGAGGTTAGTTTAGTTTTCTTTCTACTGCTACTTTTTCTGTTGTGGAAGTTCAGCTTGACAGCAAGCACTGCACGTAATTAACTGTATGTATATAGTTTGAATAAAATTCTTTTTCATAATTTTTTAATGCTACTTTATTGTCAGTCAGCAGGTTACAAGAAGTGTTTATTGCCTTGAATACAATTAGTGTATTTATTGACAGTCAAATTTTTGTCAAAACTTCTACTGTAAGTTGGTTTGGGTTTATCGATATGTGTATTCAGATATTGTTAAACGTAACTTGTTTTGGTTATCTGTAGCTTCTTCTTTTGAGTTTATCTTCAAGGTACTTTTAATATAGCTTTTATACTATACATGCAGAAACCATGGTATTAATTTGACAATAGCAAGTAGGCTGATATGTTATGTATAGCCATTTAATGAGCCTAACTTTTTTTTAAAAATATTGCCAGTACATGCTGTTAAAGTCCTCAGGCGTTCGTACCGGATTGAGGTCTTAATTTTAATTTATACAAAATTGTATTCCTAACGTCCTTCCTTTGTTACTATTTAAAGCCATTCAAGACACTAATTACAGTGGAATCCTGTTATAGTGTTTCCACATATAGCATTTTCCTGATTATAAGGTAACTTTCATTTGGCCCCTCAAACTTTTATATAATATAAATTTACCGTCTTACTGTATAATGTTTTCCCATTTATAAAGTAGACTTTTTTGGGTCCCTTCAGAAACTTTATAAAAGGGTTCTACATACCTTGGTCATGTCTGATTATATACAGATATCTAGTTTCACAATTGTAAGCAAAGAGTATGTAAAGCTAAAGGAAAGAGAGGGAACTCAAATCTATGAAATGGTTACAACATTCACCATCTTATGCACTAGCCCACCTGTGTAGTGAACTGCAATAATGAGAAATATGATCTTAAAATGTGCATCCTTATAGTTTTCACATTCTGTGATGCAGATTCTGGGCAAAGAGCTATTTTCCAATTTTATGAAGCTGAAACTTGCAGAAACTATAAATATTACTGTCATGTTACTATCCACGAAACATAAACACATAAACAAATCATCAGCGCTCCTGTATAGCATGTGGAGAAACATCCAACTACGAGTTTGAAAAATGTTGAATCATTTTCTCTATCCGAGTTACACCCACATGATTGTAAGTCTCTTCAAGGAATACTATTCGTCAGTTCATTGTACAGCTCCACTATTTACATTAGTCTCTCCTCACCTCATCCACAGGTCCTTCACAGCACACTAACACCGCAGGTCTTCCACAGAGTGTTTTCAACAAGTTTGCAGTTACTATGCATTCCTGAACGTCGTCATTGCCTTCGCCATTTACTACCGATGACACCAAAGTCTTTGCAGACACACTTGTCTTATCTTACAAATCGCAGGACTCAACACGAAACTTGTCGACCTCAGTATCCAAGGATTCATTTTCGGGCACGGAGAAACTCCCATTATTACTAGCGAGGCGATTTCTGGAATACTTCCCCAGCGTTCAATCGAAGATCAAAAAGGGGTCAACTCTAATGTTCTAGAAGTAAACATTCCAGCCCCCTCGGCAGGTGGTACAGAACTTTATACCTCTTTGTGACGAGGCCACACACCGCTCATGCAGTTTGCCTCACTTGCCTGTTATCAAAAGCCAGCATAATGCGTAGGCGTGCAGCTGGAGTATCAATTGCAAGGCTGCTGCCTGGGAGCTCGGAAATGGTTTATTGTATTTCACTTCCTTCTGTGCGGCTATATGACCTTTCTGCTGGACTTAACAGTCCTGTGTGCAACCTGTCATCAGCTGCTTGTTTATTGGCCACCACTCCAGTGAGTGCATCTGACAAGGTAATGTGGCGCATGATAAGGTTTTCATGCAGGGCTTGTTATTGGTGCATATTTTCTGCGAGGTCAAGTTTTGTAAACTGTGATCCAATCGTGGAAGTAACTTGTACGGGTAGGAGTTCCAAATGTAGCATTATCGAAAATATTCTGCATCTGTTGTGACCTCTTATGACCTGTTCAATGACTTTGAAGTGCATTTGTGGGTGGGTGGGTGGTTGGTTTTATGGTTAAGGTCGCTGGGTTAGGATGAGGTGGTGGTTGTGAGAGGTGGTTGTAGGTGTGGTTGTAGGAGTGGGTGGTTTAGGTAGCGGGATGGTTGTGAGGGGATGGGATGGTTTGTGATGGTGGTGGTGGTGGTTGTAAGGGTGGCAGTGGCGGCTTGCAATGACTGCATTTGACACACTGCTTCGCCTAACATTTATCAAAATTATTTGCTTATATTGACAATTTTCTGTGTGATGTATTTTTCCTTCTAGTCTTTCATAACTTTCGAAACAGATACATTTTTTCGTATGTCTGTGCCCCTCCAGAATACGCAGTTGACACATTTTCACTTCCTGTAGTGCAGGACTACGAAGTGAAAACAGGGTGATATAAACTGTTTTCGACAGAAACTGTGGTTCGAAACTGTACGTAGTTCCCTTGGTGTTAAAGTACTGAGACGGCTGTGATCATTCAGTATCAAGGCAGGACCCTTGCCCCAGGGGCTGAAGTTTTACGATCTCAGCCAAACAGGAAACACTGCACTCTTGCCACTCAGTAAACAGGCCATGTTGACTACAATTGTGTGTGTTTGCACTGTGTGAAGGTGATTTAATCTATCCGATGGTCTTTTTTATAATTACTAAAAATTGAGTCCTACAAACAATATTGTTTGCATGGTTATATAGAGAAACTGCATTCAATCGATAGGACAATGATCAGTGTAAATTTTCTGCACTGAAGGAAAGATGTATCCACTTGACTTATAAACATTAGGTGAGTGAACTCACTCATTGTAGGTAGTTTTCATATATTTGGGGAATGTTTTCATCTGCATGTGAAACATTGCTAAATAAAAGTGTGACAAACATTTGTGTGAAAAGCAGGTGTTTTGGATTTTGTCTCTACAGCTTTATTATGATTATGCCTGGGTTGTGTTTAGGTGATGCTAACGAATGAATATTCACTGTCATTTCAACGGCACTAGGAGTACGATACCCTGCCTTGGGGCACCCTCCCTATACAATATTTATGTACTCAATGGAAATAATACTTCATATCATTGTGAATTATAATGCATGTTACAATTCTCTTGGTAGTAAAATAATACTGATTTGAGTGGACGAGTCTCCGGGTTTGAAAAGGTATCTTCATTAATTATTTGCTCAATAATTTACAAATTTGTACCAACTGTATATTTAATGATTAAATACTAAAACTGCTTTAATAGTACATACCATTTTGATCCCATAAGTCAAAATTTTTCAGTGGGAGGACCTCTGGACCCCACTGCTTTAGGTTGGGGGCGGGGTGATGTCAGTGTACCTTTGTCAAATGTTCCGCAGCTTCATTGACTTCACACCCATGAGCTGCCACTAGAGGATGATGGTGGTTGTTGGGTGGTTGTGAGGGTGTGGGTGGTTGTGTGTGATGTCTTAATGGGTAAGGTAAGTGAAGGTAGCTAGTTCATACTGCTGCCAGCCGTAGTATCTTCGGCCCCTGTGACAGTGTAGGCTAGTAGTAATTCTGTAGTAGTATCTACAAACCCTTTACTTCTCTTACTGTACATCACCAGTATCACCAGTAGGTGAGTTTGAAATAAAAGATTGCCAATTTTCCGCAATTGTTTTTAAAATACAAAAATTTTTCAATCTAGTTTTTCTACACATAACATAGTCTGTGACACTGTTCTTCAGTGTGTATTATTTCATTCGTCTTCTGCAAAAAAAAAAAATAACAAAAACCAGTGACTTCTTTGTGATACTTTGCCAGATACCGAATGTAGAAGGAAAGGCGGGGATGGCTGCAATCCTGGATGTGGAAGACAACCTTAACCTGGAGACGCTCGTGGCTGGCGTGAGACAGCAGCTGCCAACGTACGCAAGGCCTTTCTTTGTAAGAGTGTTGTCGCACCTGCCCATGACAGGTGAGTGTTCTGTGCATTCTTCGCATTGAGTTTGTCCCGCCCCAGTTTTATATGTACTGTCGTCGTACCAGGTCCCTGACCTGGTAGGGTCAGCCCAATCTTGCCCAAGCACAGAGGTTTCTCCCCTCCCCCCTTGTGAGAGGGAGAGCATCTGCCACTTTTGGCGGGAGCAGTGTGGTTCAGCGCGGTGACGGGGAAGGACGTCGTAGGATACTCGGGATTCGGGAAGTGAGAGTGAGCGCATGTGTGGTAGGA
>PNEQ01001681.1:77981-130721 GCA_003012365.1 Medauroidea extradentata | reverse complement strand
ATGTTGAAGAGAAAAAAAAAACTGATGTGATATTTCATTTACACAAAACACTCGAAGCACAAACACAAGATTGGGAGGACAAACACCAGGCTCCTTGGAGTGCAGAGCCGGGCAGCGGCTCTTTACCATGGGCCACCACTAGGTCCCTCCTAGTTGCCCCCAAATCTCAGGCCTACACCTCAATATGTGGCTGAAAGGTTGTCTTAACACTTTGGCAGCTGTATGTAGTACACTGACATGCCTTCTGCGGTCTCAAATCTCCGAAAACAACAAAATTAAGTTCTACTATTGTCCATTACAATATAAAAAAATTGAACCCAGGAGCATACTCCTACTTAAAGCAAAAAAGGATGGTCTGGTGAGGCCAGTTACTTTACAGTATCCAAAAAAAAAAGAGAGAAAACTGAACTTCCCGAGTGTCTTCTCGCAAGCAAATAGCCCGACTTCCATTTTAGTTAAAGGAAAAAATAAGGCAAGTGATAGTTGAAATAGGCAGACGTATTCTGATTAAAAGCATATATATCTGAACGGTAGATATGGCAGACCCTTGTCAAAACGTGAGAGAGAGAGAGAAAACAGAGCTCCCGAGTGCCGTCTCGCAAGTGCAAAGTCAGTTTTGGATTTTTTATGCACAAAACCAGGCACAAACAATCTTTGAGAAGGAGGAGAGGTGGAGTGCTTAGATAGCTCAATAGCAGCCGAGCCCTAGACAACTGATTTAAACAGATATTTGCCCTTCTTACATACCCGTCTGAGGGGGTGGAGAAAAATGGCAGACAGCCGTGCTGAAACTTCAGCTACTGCAGACATGCCACACACTCGTAAAGAAATTACTCCCCATGCAACATAACAAAAAATTCCTAACATCTTAATAGCTACGTGTTGTCGTGAACTCGTAAATATTAACAATTACCACACATATATAGGTGATTCGGAATAAAGTGAGCACTAAAAAAGGCCCTGGTTAATTTTTATTTTCTGCCAGTTTATATCTTTCCGCTACATGTAAACATCAACATTGCCACGTGCTTTTATTTACATAGTCTTGTACAATGTTTACATTTACGTTACAGTGCTCCGATAAATTTTAGCTACAATAAGTACTCATTAAATGCACGGGTGTTGAATACATGCTATACTCAGTAGTAATCTTAGTTATAAATACCTGCGAGTTAACGTCTTATAACACTGGTTTCTCTGCGTCTACTCTAACGGCGCTATTAATTACCGTTACGAACCTCGTAAATCCATGCACAGTATA
Source organism: Medauroidea extradentata (assembly GCA_003012365.1). NCBI lineage: Eukaryota > Metazoa > Arthropoda > Insecta > Phasmatodea > Phasmatidae > Medauroidea > Medauroidea extradentata. Next base: position 129,460 of record PNEQ01001681.1, on the reverse strand, counting down.
TTCGAACTTTTAAATTAAAACCGTCACTAAAAAAACACACGACACACGCAACTCAAGAATTAAAATTCCGTTCTACATACTGCAATGAACTACGACGTTGAATGTGTTTATCAGAAACCCATATTCATTACACAACGGAAAAACAAACTGAATGACACAATGCGGCGAAAACCTAACTCTGATGCCATCTGTCGGTGAAATTTTAAACTATCTCTGCGGCGCGAAGCAATAGCGGCATGTGCCAACGATAATCGACTCGGTTGCGTCGCTTTGTACTGCCGCTAATTAAATAAAATCATACAGTCAGTAGGTATGTCAGCAAGAACTTAAATAAATATTTTAAAGTATATTAAATACAGAGAGGTCGTTTGCAATTGATGTTGTTTCACTAATGCTGTATTCAAATAAGAAAATACACGGGACTACATGCAGTTATTTGCTACCAACCATACAAACAAAAGTGTAACTGTTGTTAATGTTGGCTTATATGCAGTAACGGCTAGTGATTTTTTTCAAAGGTTAAATCTTTAGTGCTCACTTTATTCCGAATGGCCTATACATAAATATTAAATACAGTTCTGAGCACTAATATATAAATACAATCCTCATTTATGGTTCATTTCGCCGGGCTTGCACTCATAAAAGTCAGCGCACGTGGTTGGTACTTTGCGATAAATGCGCTGTGAAATGGACCCCCGATATCAGTTTTGTGGTAACAATAATCTTTGTGTGCTATAAGAATCTGTGTGTTTACTAATGCTTGCACAGTAACTCCGGGTAGGAAATTGTAATATGTTCTCTGATTGGCTGAAGTAATTCGCCAATGCTTAAATGAATAGGGGGATCTCATTATTGATAAAACCTGCACTGTAAAAGTAGTTCATACAAGTAATATGTACTTGCTCAGATGATAAGATAGGTTAAATTATTGGTGAAACTTGTTGGTAGCACAAATTGGATATGCAAAGAAGATTAATTGTAGCTCATTTGTTTATTGGTTTGAGAGTACCATACCAGCTGTTAACAGTTTTTCCTTTGCATCTGTTTGTCCTCATGACTTGGCAAAAATAGTTTGTATTATAAAGCTCTACTAACATGGTTGTTAATTAATACCTTAGTTATATTCACGAGATAAAATGGAAAATAACTATAAAACTAAAGTAACACTGAAACCGAGCAGTATTATACTATGTTACATTGAATTTCAAGTTGGTTTTTAAAAACAAAGTAAAATGTATAAAATTTTTACTACTCACACAGACATTAATAACAAAAGGATTGGCCCAATTCTAATTTTTAAGGATGTGGACGTTAGCATTTTCCTATTTTGTTTTTGCAATATAAAATTAAAACTCAAAAACACTTGTTTGTACAATCTGAAAACATTCAAGAATATTGAAAAATTAGAGTTGTATATAAAAGCTGCTTGCATTTTTACGAATTGTGTCAGAAAGGTATTATGGGTAGCTTATGATAAAGTTGGCATTTTTGAAAGTTCAGTTTTGGTTTTAATTTATTTTGTCTCATTCTGCTACTTGTAAATACATTATAAATGTTGATACGTGCTTTTCATTTTACTCATTAAACAGGCAATTCATAAATAATAGCTATCACAATTAAGTTGTTACAAATACCTGCAAGTTGGGTCTTCTGAACAGTCATTATACTAAAAATGATATCAATAGCTGCAGCCATTAATTTTGATGTTGACTACAAATTAGTGCAAAAATTTGTTTTTCTAAACAAATATTTTATGTAGTTATTGAGCGTTCTAGTGAAGAACTGCAACTTATAGTATCAAAGCTGCAGTCAGTTTAAAAACTCCTTCAATTTAAGGACTATTTTTTTCAGTCCCTTGAGAATCACTAAACCGAGAGATTATTGTACAATAAAATCTCACTACACCTAGAATGAAAAACATATAATATTAACTATTCAGAAACCCTTGTAGATTTATTCACTTTTAAATTGCAGTCTGTAAACTTTAAATGGAAATAAAATAAACTTATTACTGTACATATATTAAAATTTGAAGACATTCATGCATTGAACACAAGAAGTTTGTTCTGCTTTCTTGTGGTTGGAAAGTAATTCCAAAAACAAAGACAGACATGTAGTTGTAACATGTAACAATTCACACAATAAGTACCTATAAACATAAGATCACGTGACAATATACAGTATTTGCCGATAATTTTGTGGATGCATATTTATTGAACAATCTTATTGTTTTTGTTATTAACTTTTGTTATAGTAACATTTAAAGTGGGAATTTTATGAAATAAAATAGTAAAAGCTTTTGGCTGTGACGTCAACTTAAGGTACCCTCACTTCCACTACTTTGGTGACACTTATTTTTCAAGCTTAATTAAACGAGAGCAGGTATTAGAAATTTGAACAAATTAACTGAAACCAAGTAATTTTTTTTTGTCTTGAAAAATAATTGAAGACTGTAAAAACCTTGCAAACAAACTGGGTGACAGTTTGTTTAATATTTGTTCTAGTTTAGGTTTTTAATTAATTTATTTCACTTTGCTGATCACAGCTGACTACATACACAGTATAACAATTAACATTACATAAAACTCTCTCATTTTTTGAAGACTAAAAACTATTTTTACATGAATAGATTTTCTCCAGAATATGATATACCTTAAGAAAGTCTCAAACAAAGAATTACAGATCATTTTCACGTCCTCTTTTTTTAAAATTCGTCATTAAATTTCTAAGGGGGGGGGAACTTTCTGATGCCAATGTCTTGCTTATTATATTTATATGTTTTATCCAATTTTATTCATGATCTGTGTAAACACCCAGAAATTTCATATTACAGTATGTGCTCTGTAAATGTGTAGCCTGTATTGTGTGTTTTAATATTTAATTGAACCATATTATTGCCATAATTGTTCTTTAGGAAGAAATGGATATAGCCTAATCTAAGTAAATTAATATAAATGTATTTCAATCAATCAAAACAATAATAATAACAACAACTGTCGCACAAAGAATAGAAGCAATAGATTATGGCCTTGTATTTATTTAGGGGAAATTTGTTTTCCTGTCATTTTTGGTTTCAACTTGCAAGTTAGTCAAAGGTACCATGTTGTTGCTGTTTATGCCTAAGATCATAAATAGTTTGTTTGGAACAGCTGGTTACTGTGAAAGCTTCCTTAATAGTGTTAATAGTACGTAGAGTGAAAGCTTGTTATAAATAGTACTGCTTATAACATCATCTGCTCCAAGGCTTGGAAAGTTCCTTTTTAAATGTAACTACGTACATACGTAGTTCCATTTCAAGTTCATCAGAAGTTCCTTTCATATTTTGCAACTGCATTTACTTTGCCAAACCAAATATGACATTTATTTAGGACCAAAGTGAGACTAGTTCTATACATAAAATAAATATTGTGATGTATTGTGTATTTGATTTATCTACACAAACACTACGTAGGTATTTACATGAATATGAATTGTTAAATTCATCCTTTTTTTTACCAATATAGTAAAACCATTTTTATTAATGCATTTTTGTATTTCACTTTAAAATCACTATAAAAATACTTCTCAAATCAAAAGGAACATACAGATGAGGTGAAACTAGTAAGGAAACACTAGTGGTGATGAAATGGAAGATACTCTTATTGAGTTTAGTGTCAACCTATTGCTCTTGTCGCATAAGTGGTTTGAACATCCGTTGACATTTATTCTCCAAACATAAAATGTTTGTAAATAATCTCCTCCCAAAATAAATTTCTAGCTACTACTATTTTTATTCTGCTTCCATAACTCTCTGAATATTCTAGCTTATGACAAAAAGTTGTCAGCTACTAAGTCATCTTCGGCATTAACCATATGTTAATATAGTCACAAGCTATTTTTTAATGTATTATCATGTCTTTTTTATGACTGAGAAAAATTAAATTATCGTATGAATATTTTCAACACCTAATAAGCTTATAGCTACTAAAATAAAGAAAGTCCAGTTTCACTAATTGAAGTATTTCATATAATTATGATGATGAATTGCATTGTTTCTAGTGCAAGCAGATTATGTATTTTATACCAGTTTTTGAAGGCCACCGCTAATGTGGAATATGAATTGGTATATGAGTTGGAAAACAGTCTGAGGATAACAACGTAAGGTACTAACATTTGCATTGCAGTTCAAATTAGATGACAATTTCCTCGCTACACTAGAAGTTTTAACAAGAGACTTGCACAAATCACAACTTAGGATAACATTGTTATCGTTCCCCGCAAACAGGGTTGGATTTATGAATCTAGGCGCCGTAAGCCCGTGAGAATCAGCACTCTCGAAGTCTCTCTTTTACATCCTTTTTCACCAACTCGCGTCCTTTTCCAATTTCCAACACCACATTATTTTAAATCACTATGCTCTGTCGCCTCACTATGTATAATAACAATAATATTAATGACATAAGTATTTAACATAACTCTAATGCAGTTATTTGGAAATTAGGCAATATTAATACGTTAACACAGAAAGAGCAATAGTCCATAACGTAAAAATTGAAGCAATTACTTTTTTTTTGCTGGTCGTTATATCGGCACTTTTGAAATCAGTGATAGAAAATTCTACACATGTTGTCCTCGATAAAAGTGCGCCTCTGTGAAAGTTGCGCCCTAGGCCCGGCTGTTAGTTTCGTAGACAAGACACACAATAACGATAGATACTATACCGTACATTGCAGACACAGCCAACAGCGAGGAATTGTCGGCAACCTGTTAGCTGAATATTAACTCATTTTTTCATTTATTGTACAAAATCATTGTTTAGTTGTAAATGAATGAAATCACAATCCATGAAAACAGTATCAAATACAAAATTTTTGTTTTTGAATTTTTTAAACCCCCTTGTAATGGTGCAGATAATGAATCAGATATATCATCCGATGCACATTTCATTGCTGTATAATATGCAAAAAATTTTAAATCAAAGTTACAATGTGAAATTTTTGGCAGCAGAGTGCGCTTAAACAAGGATAGTGCTTATGGGAGTTACTGTGCATTAAAAAAAGAGCAAAAGCCATCTGCAATCTAAGTGTGAGATGCTCTATAGTAGTATAACTTTATACAGCGAAACCCTCATAAGAAGTTTCCCATTTAAGAAGTTTCCTGCTTAATAAGACAAATAATTTTGCATCTTGTCTATACGAACATGTATAATTTAACCCTTTTAAGAAGTTTTACTGCTTAATAAGTATTTTTTCCTCTGGTCCCATCACAAACGTCTTAACAGGGCTTCACTGTAACTGTGTGTACAAGCTATCCAGTCAATGGAAACTTACTAAGTAAGTTTATAGGAAACATTTATAAAAAATGTTGATTACAAAGATTTGCAGTTAATGTGATAGTATGGTACTTCATAATTCTTGAATTTTATTATAGTGTGGAACTACATGTGGTTCGCTGTCAACTATATAGGTGATTCGGGATAAAGTGAGCACTCAAAAAAGCCCTGATTAATTTCTGTTTTCTGCCAGTTTATATCTTTCCGCGGAATGTAAACATAAACATTGCCACGTGCTTTAATTTACATAATCTACATTACACTGGGCTAAAAATGTTATCAACAATATCTACTCATTAAATACACAGGTATTGAATAAATTGTATAACAGATAGTAATCTTAGTTATAAATACCGGCGAGATAGCATCTTTTAATACTGGTTTCTGTGCATCGACTCTAATTTATACGACCCTCACTATTGCAGTTACGTATCTTGTAAATATATACACATTAAAATCGAATTTGTAACTCAAAACCACCACACAAAAAACACACCATAATGACACACTCAATTTAAGAATTAAAACTCCGTTCAGTTATACTGCCATGAACGACGACGCACTCAACAAAACCAACGTATTTTCTTAGTGTATAAAACAAAAAAAAATTGCAGATTCTAAATCAAGATACTCGTGTTGGTGATCGTAACACATAAGAACTCATACATTACCAATGAGAAAACAGTCATTTCTAATATGTTCGAATGTTTTATCAGAAACTCATATTTATTGCACAACGGACAAACATAACGACGCTCTCCTCTTGTACCATCTTTGAACGCTTCCAAGGTAAGTGACGAAAACCTAACTCTGATGCCACCTGTCGGTGAAATTATTAACTACGTCAGTACGTGGAGCGCTAGAAGCCATTCGCTAACAAATGTTGAATTTGAACGGCCTGGATCAGTCACTTTCTACTCGTGCTGTTTAAGTAAAATTATACAGGCAGTAAGTACTGTATGTCAATATTATCATAAATAAATATTTTAAAAGATATTAAATACGGAGAGGTTGATTCCATTTGATGTTCTTTCAGTAATGTTGTATTTAAATATAAAATACACAGAACTACGTGTGATTATTCGCTGCCAACTGTATAAGCAGTAATGTAACTGTTGCCAATGTTGAATTATATGCAGCAACGGCTAGTGATTTTTTTCAAAGGTTAAATCTTTATTCTTTAGTGCTCACTTTATTCCGAATAACCTTTAAATAAGTGGGCAGCTATTTTAGAAGGTCTCACTTTATTATTAACCATCTATATTGTACATTGGCCACATTGGTAGGTATTGCTAAGAAATGAGAAAAAATATAAGCAATTTTATATTCAGTATATCTGAAATGGTTACATGAACTTTGGCTGTTAACAAAATATGCCATGTGCAAATAAAAATAAGTTTGTGAAATCATAGAAGCATATTTAAAAGCTATGTTGCTTTAAAAATTAGTCTTTATTTTTCATTGTAATAGAACTGAGAGTAATATAAGTTACGTGTAAATTTTAACTATAGTATTTTATTACGGTTGGAACAATTTGTTCCATTCTTTATACATAACATTTACAAAATAAAACAGAAATCTTCCTTTATAAAATTTGAATTAAAAAAATATTAAAATGTAAAATATTGCCTACAGATGTTTATTTGCCAGAAAATTTTTTCAATGAGGCACATGTCATGTATCATAATGGTTTGATTTATAAAGATATATTCATCCTTAATGTGGGCAATTTGTTATGAATATAATATACAGGTCAACCTGAAATAATTCAAGTTATTAACAAGAGCTATATACAATAACAAATTCCCAAGGCCTAAAAAAATTAATTCTAGTGCAGTTGGATGACAGTGTACTCCTTGCAACACTGTACGTGTTCGATGCATAGTATGTACTTTAAAGCTTAAAATATTATTGATCTGGAGTGAATTGTTTCAAGCTCAATGTTGTCCCTTGCTATTATTCAAAATTCATTGGGGAAAAAATTCAAAATGCCTTTGAAGTCTACGTAACTGTCAAGTACTGTATCCTACATAATGAGTGTTCATTCACTTATTTTGTAATTTCTAAGCCTCAGTGTGCATTTGTTTTTCAAATACTGTTGACAAATTTGCAATAGCAGTAGCGGCTGCATCTGCTGAGGGCCTAATATTTGTATTTCTGTACTAGTGTAGTATTGAATTAATATTTAAATTGGGCATCATAAGGAAAACCATATTTCTTCCTTGTCGGTAGTACTGTCTATCTCTGGTGAATTACCTCATGGACATTGTGTATTATGGACTATGTCTCTATAAACCAGTATAATTATAATAAAATCTGTGGGATTTGTGTGTGTGTAATTACCAGGAAGTTAGGGTAATGATTGTTATGTTACACGATATTTTTGCACTCTCTCATATTCTTTTTATGGTCTCCATAAATTTCATTCTAAATGACCAAATACAAAGAGTAGATATACTCACTTAAACTCAGCTCTAAGTGACATGGATCATAGAGACGGTTCTATAAAAACAAATTTGTGTACTTAAAGAAACTTATTGGCAGTTACGTATGTGAGCGCTTATCCATATTTTGTGCGTAGCCCATTGCTATTCAACAGCACAACCAGAACGTTCATGTTTGTGATTACACTTTGGATTCATATTGTTTATACATTACATGTGCCTTTCCCAATACCGTTTGTGCAATTTGAAAATACTTTACTCATAACTTATGGTGTAGAAATTATGTCAAAGTGTCTGTGGTAGTTAATAATATATTACGTTAAACAATGCAACACATCTGTTTGGCATGATCAGAGTTTGGATCAGGCCTTGTCAGAAAAAGTGTAACACTATTAATAGTATTAAGTTGACTGCTGTAGAAAGACACTTGAAAAAACAAAAGAAATAATAAGTCAAAATATAAAACTATTCCCTTCACCAATTTATTACATTAAATGTATTCACTACCAACTGTAATCACAGAACGAAGGCCTACTGTTAATGTTGTTCAGATGAAACCTACTAACACAAACCACTTACTTTGATTACTACATAATTTTATTACTATCTAATTAATGTAAATACAGTATTGACATTTCTTAATTTGCTATGTGCAAAATGTGCGTTTTCAGTCGTACCTCTCATAACAGTACAATTATATGGCATATTGGTATAAAGTTCATATAAAAAACACCCTTGTATTTCCTTTTGTTAAAAGTTTAAGGTTTTGCAATATCACCTCCAAGCAGTCTCTCTTAAAAATGCATTGCCAATCCATGTTTACAATGGCTAAACGTATACCTTTATAACTCCTTATTCTAATACATGTTCACACATTTTTGGGGACATTACATTCATTGATTTGAGTGCAAAAAAATTGTGACGGTATAATTAGTGACAACCAACTTGAGCAAATAACGTAAGGTAATCATCAATTTTACATTTATTGCATAAAATTTACTATTAACTGTGTAATCTTAATGTGTTAATTCTGCATAATGGAAATATGTATAACTAGCTCTGTTAATAATCACAATTCATAATTTTTTCAAACTTTGTAGTAACCGACATAGGATCATGCAATGGAATTTTTTACTAGAGATGCCTTTTCAAATGAAGATCCTAAAGAGCCAAGGGAAGTAAAGATGTATATGAACAAAGTACTGATTATCCTATTAACATTTTCTCTCTGAAATTATCCTAGGGTTATGAGCGAGCATAATGTTATTTCCGCCTGTTATGGTGGCGTTGGTCTGATGGGAACTTTGCTTTGATATGGGGCATGTAATCATAGGTATACACTTTTGGTGCTACAAAACCTCCATAGCCAGTCACTCCCTTGTGGTAGATGCCAGCACCAGCGAGTAGTGTCGGAGGATCGGAGTTCACTGGTTGAGCATCCAGAAATGGTACAGTTGTTTGTGCAGCATCTGAGTCTATGTCTGAGTGGGTAAATAGAAGGAACTGATCTGGTTTTGAATCTGGCTGAGATGCGTAAGAACGTGTTGGTACGTCTGGGTCCTGCAGATATAACCTCGTCCTGAAACACACAGTACGTTTACTGGAGCTGATAGGCTATAGGTTTTTGTTAAGTCCATATACTGTATTAAATTTCATTTATTTACCGTGGTGTTACTAGTGATGCATCTGTGTTATCGTTACCGTGCCACAGGCTTTTCTCTTTTGGTTCAACAAGAATCCCCTCAGTGAAGTTGATAGGAGTTGCCTTTATTTCAAGGTTCATGTGTGTGCCCACTCGGCGGAAGCGTACACCTATAACAGAATCATACCCACACATCACTTCAACATCATTTTTATGTCATTTAAGTTTTTTTTTGTCACCACATTACTATTTGGACTTTTTTATTTAATTTTTTAAATATTTTGTTTGAAAATACTAGCATTTAAGTTATTTTAAAGAACAATATAATATTCATTTTTTCAATTGGTGACACTTGGAACCTGCACAATATGTGTGTTAGTATTGTCAGAACCTTGAATTATGGCAAGAAACGTTCAAAAGTCACGTTATTTTCTGCTGCTGTGTAGAATGCTGGTGACTAATTAAAAGTTGAAAATTAGAGTGACTAACTTCCTGTAAAATGGCTGTACACGTTAATATCACATATCACATAGGTGCTGATGGCCAATTACTGTTTCACATTTTGCACTCTAGTATGTACAGGACAACAAAGTCTAGTCTGTCACCAAATAATGTGAACTTGCTGATCTCTTAACTATGAATATAAGAGAAAACAAGAGTGACACCTATGTGGGGCTCTTTTAACTATCGAGGCATAGAAGCAAAGTAGCCATAACGGTGATATTTCATGAACAAAGTGGGTCATGACTTTTTTTGCTCAGTGCTTGTCATCCTGCTGCAGTTATGAGGTTTGAAGAATTGGAATTGTATTATTACATAATACAATTACATGTTAGAATATATGCAAGTAAGTTCATATATGATCTTAACTGTGTTAAGAAACTAAATGGTAAAATTTTAAGCTTTGGTTGGAGGGTTTGAAATGTGTTTAAAATATACACAACGTTTTGAAAACCTGTCTGTCCATGCTCCTCAGCAAGTGTTTTCTTTTATCATAATTTATTACAATGGGAACAAGCGTAATAGTCACAAAATACATGAATTTCAAAGCTGCTGCAACACAGTTTTACAGCAAAGTAGGCAAGCTTTTTAAAAGCACAAAGTACCTGTTAAGACATGGCCATCAGGAACCATGAGATCATCCAGATCAATAGCTCTCTGCTCCCAGCTCAGGGTGTGATAATCCTCGCCATTGTGAATGTCGGAATCTGATATTCTGTAGTCGTCAACAGGCCTCCAGCTGAGGGATGTCTCATTAATTCCGCCGTGAGGAAGAAGAGCACCTTCTTGTATCTGGAGGTGGATGACACGGTTTTCTTTCACAAAGCGAAGTCCAGTTACAACCCTATCATAGGAAAAAAAAAGAAGTCCTTTCATAGTTCACTGTTAATTTGTTTGTTGGTTATATTGAGCAACTATACACTTGACTTTTGCCTACAATATTGAAACCTATATTTGTCACAGTGATAAGGCCAAAATTATTTACTCTGGAACGTTAATATTCTAATGTGTATTTTTCTGGTTACTGCTACTTCAGGTTTGTTTGCAGAATACACCATCTACAGGCCCGGTCCACAAATACAATATCTGCAAAATGTGATTTACTTTTTTTTTAGATAAGAAATTTACACTGAATACAATCAGTTCTGGAACTTCTAATATTACACGTAACAATGAGCTCTAAAACATTTAACTAGCAATAGCAGTGTTATGTAATATTTTTATACTCACATATTGTTTTCAACATCCGACGTGACTGGCCGTAGGTTGAAATAGCGGTCTGACTTGGGGCCTTGCTCATCACACAGGCAGAAGCAGTAGGAACAATGCCAAAACAGCCAACGCCACCAGCTGTCCACTTTGGTAGTGCCACGTTTGCATGTCCCCTTCTGACCAAGGACCCTGCCATTCTCATACTCAATCCAGTTATAGCGCCGATCTCCACTTTTATCCTTTAAATCCAGTATTGATTAATTCTACAAATTCATGTTCAAATGCACTGTATGAACATAAGTTAATATCCTTAAAACCTTTCTAGCACTTGAGCCTATCCTTGATAATTTGGCGACAAATAGGTGGAACACAGAAAAATCACATAATTTAAGGAAAACACAGAAATCTCAGGGCATTGTACAATTAGACGGAAAAAAGATAAGGCCTAAACAATAAACAGAAAAGTTACATCCACATCCACTATGGTTTTTTCTTTGTCCAGTATTGTGGATTATTACAGACGTAAGGTTGTAGTAAGAAAACTAAGTCTTTTAGCTGAACATCAAATTGTGTTCATGAATAAGAAGTTGTATGTTACAAATTGCAATTGGGAACGAAATAATTGTGATGTGATAACAGTTATTAGTATGCTGAAACTGTAATGTGGGTTTTAAAATAAAATTGTAGCGTGTGTATATTTAGTTAGCTTTGCTTCCCCCCCCCCCCTTTTATGTTTGGCATTGTGTTTACTTTGCCTATTAGATCCTATGTGTTTGATATTGGCCTGGATAGAACTGTAACAGGTATTTAAGTTTATTGATTTTTTCTTAAGGACATTGTCCAACGAAAGCCATTTGAAACCAATGTGACTTGAAAAATTTTAATTTTTAATAGAAGAAAAAATAAAGATTCTGGAAATGGTGTTGATTAATTATAAAATACATACCTCCTACTTGCATTGAGGCAGTACAGGTGCAGATCAAGTAAAACTTGTACCTCTAGTCACAGTCAGAATTAAATGCACCAGATCTGCACCAAACACAAGAATTGTAGCCTATTTTGGAATAGCTCTAACCTACATAACCTATCACTATCAGATCAATTGTGTCATCACAATCATGGTCTCTGTGCGTGGGCATATTTAGCTGTGCTATGGCACAGCCTGGCACATATTTTTCACTGAATTCTTTAGATAGTTATTATTAATCAACCATGAGGAAAAGTAGAGAGGGCTGTGTAGTCAAATTATAATGGGGGATTGGACTTGGGAAGGGGGTGGAGGGGAAGAGTATGAAAATTGTTTCAGACACTGTTGCAGGAGTTGCATATGCAAGCAATCAAGAGTAACTAGAAACTGAGACACTGTGTAAAAGTGAAATATAAAACAGAATTTTACCAAAATAAAAGGGAGATGAGACAGGCTGTGCAATATAAATTTAAAATATTGTGCAGAATTTGAGGTAGCAAAATGCAAATTTTTTTGGTAACTTTGTGTTGGACAGATTAATTCATATATTACTATTTTTATGACATTTGTTTAAGTTAATTTGTAAAGAAACTATTTTACTCACCGCTTGACAAACCCACATATCTGAGTCAATGTATTGGCAGTCTATCAGCCTCCCATTGCAGCGTGGTTGCTGAGAACAGTAGAGATTCTGGTAGCAGCCATGACTTTTAGCATACGAGTAGTAGCCACAGTTTTCACGGCACGTTGCCCCTGTATTCATGTCAACCTCATTCTGGATATGACCTTGAAGCAACTGGGTTAGCTGCACATAGGTTTCCCCTTCCACATGCTGCTTGGGATCGCAGCGCCGGAGCTCGCGACTTGCAGCTTTCATTGCAGCTTTGACAGCTGCAATCTTCTGCTGCGTCCTCACTTCGTAACGGTCTCGCATCATCTGTGCTTCTAGGGTGAAGTTTCCTGTGAAATTTATCACCAGTTGTCAATTGAGGGGCACATACAATAAAAACACTTGTGGGGGGGATAGAATTTCTGTCAGGACCAACTAGAATTGGCATTGATGAAGCGTAGCTTTCAACAGTTTACATTCTGAAATGTGTGTAATGTAAAGAAGCATAATTTTTTTGAAATAGGAGTTAAATAGTTTTGGTAGTAATATTAATAAATGAACAGGACTAATATTGTACATATAATTTTAGAAGTATTGGATATCTAGGTTTTCTTTAGGATTTAAGATCAATGTTTCAGAAATGTACATTAAGTGCTTAAGTTGCTAATACTGCAAGAAATATACATTCATCAAATGTTGCAATACTGTACATTTGTAATGTTTTGTTACCTTTGTCATAAAGCTTCAGCAGCATCCATGAGAATTGCATCATGGCATATCCTTTCAGCTCTGTAAGTGCAACAGATGTGTAGAGGTTGTATAGCAGTTGTTGTGGGGACTGTGGCATGTTGCATGCATTAGAAGAAGATTCCTGCAACATCATTGATAGTAGAGTGATTAGCAACAGTCTAAAACTAAAAAAATGTAATTGGACATGAACTTTACAATGCTGCTGGGTATATAGTTGGCACATAATTAAATTATGGTACCTTTAAGGCTTGTTGAAAGAGGTCACCACCAGTACCAATAGGATTAACGATGAGATCATGCAACCGGGAGAGAGATTGTGGCACAGATGAAGTGGGGTCTTGCAAGATGGTCTCAGCCAGGTCGGTCCATGCTCTCTGAGGGGCAGGGAGGATGTCTCCTCTTGTTTGCTGTTCTTGGAACCTCCTGAAGGAGTCATACAATGCACGAATGCCACGCAGTTCTGCATCTGCACGGGCCCATGCCCACAAGGAGCCCAATTCTGTGTATTGACCTGTGTGAGGTGACCTCTGCTCGACCTTGTCCCCTAGAGTTTGAAATGCCCTCAGCAGCTCAATGTCTGCTCCACCGAGACTGTCGTTGGCAAGTGCTACCCATCGAGAGTCATTCACATCTTCCCACAGATCGTGAACCAGGTCGAGCAATGCATACCTCATATCGTCTACATTTGTTAGTCCCTTGTCTATTTTCATGCACAGAATGTTTGCAACCAGAATGGTTGCCCATATCACAATGGTATACATGATTAAGTACTTAATACTTGCACACTTTAAGCTACAAATTTCTGTTTTGCTTCTTCTTTACTTACTGTTCATTTATGTACGTCGGTGTTCTAAATGTTTTGACTGTTACATTTTATGCAGTCTTTTTAAACCTTACGCCATAGTCTTTATTCTCTTGGGCTTCTGAAGAGCTAGGTGAACATTTTGCTTGTTTTTTAAAGTGCAAATAGTACCTTCATATGTCAACCTGAAATGCAGAAGTATGTTTTATTTATTATATTATTACATTGTTTTAGCACTGTATAGCAATTTTGTTTGCATTTCTATTGCAAGGAAACTATTCCCAATAGGGACCTCTGCAGGTCACAGTAATGCTTCCTAGACATTGTTTTGGTTAAAAAGGTAGCAGTGTCATAATGGACTGTGAAGCCAAATTACTGTTATTCGTTTAAGTTTGTGTCAAGTGAAAGTATTAGGTACACTACTGCCTTGTGTAATGACATTTTATTTTATGTGCTTACACTTGTGATTTGTTTGTTTTGCTAATCATGCATTTAAGTATGGTATTGTACATCGGGTACACATTGGTTTAAGTTGGGCAGCATCTTTGAAGCTTTTTAAGTGTTGTATAGGCCTATACCGTAGCAAAAGTAATTCATGTCATTACTCTCAAAGCCTCAATGAAAGTAGGAAGTTCTTATGCTTTTAAATGAATGTAAATCTTGTAACCAACTTTAATTATGTCTTTAAATGCAAATATATTCATTAATTTCATAGTTCGGCTTGCAAAAGTGCTGATATGTGTTGAAAACAGCCGGAACATTAAAAGCACTGTTATCAGTTACGGTACATGTGACCTAATGGTATAACCTAGAACTTTGCCCTTAATGTCCCTGAACAACGAGCTTTGGACTAGAGAATCAAAACAAGATTCCACATGCTAGAATTACAATAAAATAAACATTTTGCATAGTAGAGAATGAACTTTATGTACTGAGTTAAGTTAATGTGTTAAATTGTATAATATTGTTTTGAGGTTACTTAAAAAATGGATAAGAAGTTAGCCAGCAATTTATGTTACTGTCCAGTGTTCTGTTTTGTGATGACAAATGTGTGGCATAACTTACAATGGATATATATTTAAATATGTGTTTAAGGTGGGAGTTCATCAAAATTTTAATTATTTTAATAATTTTTGTATTTGCACAAGATATGGTTTGTTTTGTAGCTATAATTGTGACTATTTTTTACAGAAATGAATATTTTTAGCTCTCATTGTTTTTATATAATGTCACATCAAAGTCCAAAATTGCGTAAATGGTTTTATGCAAGAAAGTAATACCAACTGAAATAATTTACCCTGAAGAACAGTGTCATTTGTCATGTCAAATATATGTAAAATTACAGAATTGCATTTTTTGGATTGTTGAAAAAATGCTGACTTTGAATTTAACAATTTTCTGCAATTAAAAAAAAAAAACTATGTGGGTTTAATACATACTTTGATGTAACCCAAAATACTGTTCTTCAGAGTGAATTATTTCGTTTCTGTAATTAAGTGTTTTTTTCCCTTGTATAAAACTATTTTGTGCAAATATGGACTTTTAACATGCCACTATACAAAAACTACAAAAGATGAAAAATTTTCATTACTGTAAAAAATAGTCACAATGTATAGCTACAAAACAGACCATTATGCATATATTATACTAATATACAGATTATTAAAACTATTAAAAACGTGTGGTGAACACCTCAATTAAGGGGCCTCCCTACTTGCCCTTCAAATGCATTGCACCGAGTTACGACTGTTCTCTTTTTGACGAAAATATTTAACTCACTTTATATCTGTGTATCTACGAAAAGAACACACGTTTCAAACTATGTCGCTATAGTTTTTAAAATTTGGCACTTTTATTAGAAACATTTTCTGGCCCCTCAAAATGGCCAAAAATGGCTTCTTCAGACTGCCGTATCTCAAAAATTAACAATCGGATTGGAAAAACAGAGCTATAGAAACAAGCGGCATCTTTGAACTACGCTGCCCACAAATAAAATAATGTGGTCACAGGTTAAAGTCCCATAGAAGAAATTATAATAGTAAAGCACTGCACGCCAGCCGAGTGGCTTGCGCGGAGAGGCGATAATGCGTTACATACGTCGGTTAGTGCCACTTTTACCGCTCCTGCCACACACAAACGCAGCAGGGAGGCCCCTTAAGATTCTTTGGCATGCTAAATTCCACTGCCGTTAATAATATTGGCACATTGACGCATAAAAATCAGTTACAGATCATCTGCACTCTTTTCTATTTTGTATGCTTATCACACCACCTGAGGTTTTGAAATTGAAAAATTCAGCTTTGCAAGTCGTTACTGGGTACATTACCCGTGCAAATGTTTTCTTTCATTCAGTAGCATTTTGCTGTGAGAATGAAATACTGGATTCATGAAGAGCGAAAATGTGCAAGAATAGGGTAGCACGTTTTGGTTTTAGAGTCGAGTGTTAAGGAACATTACCGCCCAAATGTGTAGTCCAGGAACACTGCAAATATTCCTGTAGAATTAGTAGCTACATTAACACTTTAGTAGTCTTACTTTTTAACTCTTTGCATAGAATCATACATAAATAAATGTATTCAGCAAAAAAATAACATACGCAAAATAAGGCGTGGATAGAGAATTACATCACTTTTTGAATTTGATTCCGTATTGTTTGGACATGAAATTGTATAAACTATCAAGTTGATCGTTGAGCGGAATTTTTTTTTTTAATTTGACTTTGTTAATTTTGTAACCATTGGAATACGCCTCTTTTATGAGCCTGTGTACGTTAGTATGCTAGCTAACAAATTATTTTAACAAGTTGCATCGAATAACCATATTTTTTCTTTGTGAAAGTAATGCTAGTTTCTACATGTGTGTAACAAACAACGGCAAATGTGTTTAATTTGTGTTGTTGAAAACGTGGTTAAACCCGTTAGGTATGGATATTGTGCTGAAACCTGCTAATGGCGAAGTAGACGGTATTTGAAGGGAGTAGAAGACATAGCTGAAACTACGGGTGTAATTCACACGGACACACGCGCTACCTACGAAATGTTTTCTCGCACATCACACACACACACGCCAGAGTAAACACTTGGTTGATGTGCTCCCTTGCTTGCGCTCGAGATCAGCTGTTCCGCCGACGCGACTTCGTGACGTGGACAGTTGGGACCGGACGCGAAGACTGCCGTCTGGTTCGCCTTCCTCCTCCGCCGCCCTCCCGTTAGCGCTTCCAGCCTTGGCGACAGCACGGCGCATGCGCAGTGGCGCGGCGGCCCCGCCAGGCGTATACTGCGCGTGCCGAAAACATCGACCCGCGCACGTACCGCTATTGATCCGCGCGGCGCCGCGGCCTGCCACGCGAGGAAAGGCAAGATGGGATAATGACACATTTTGCACGGTCTACTTGCTTCGCTGCAGTCCAGTGCCTAGTTACACTTTTCTCCTCCCCAGCAGGGCCGTGCCAAGTGCCAACTATTGTGAGTGAAAAAAAAAAAAGTGAAGGGGAGGCGAATCACAAAAAATACATATTACCTGCGTATGTAGTGCATTATCGCCTCTCCGCGGAAGCTACTCAGCTGACGTGCAGTGCTTTACGAATATCTTTTTTTCCTATGGGACTGTAAGCGGTGACCATATTACTTTATTCGTGGGTAGCATAGCTCAAAGTCTAACGCTTGTTTCTATAGTTGTGTTTGTTTAATCCTGTTGTTACTTTTCCAGAAACATCAGTATGAAAAACTCCTGTAGAGGGGCCCGAGAATTATGTTTCTGATAAACGTGCCTAATTTTTAAAACTATAGCAACATAGTTTGAAGTGTGTATTCTTTTCGTTGATGTACACATTTAATACGCGTTAAATAGTTTCATCAAAAAATATAATAGCCGTAACTCACTGCAACTCATTTTAAGCGCAAGTAGGGCGGCCCCTAAAGGGCGGAGGACCACTCTTCGCGCTTGCCATCCACTCCTCAGTCTCGGCCCTTCTCCTCTCACGACGCTTGTGATCAAACCTAAACGGATACTCGTATCTTGTAAGTTGGACATTTTATACACAAAAGAAACGCTGTGTTGTGCTGCATAATTTGCTGGATTTCTTTAACATGTAACAAAAGAAAATTAATTAGTAATTTTATCCTGTTTTGCTGGATTCTGGAAGAGCAAAAATGAACGGTAAATATTCACCATTGCAAATTCTATAAATTGAACCCATGACGCTCGACGTATACATGATGTACGTACACTTATCAGAAATGTATTTTAAAAAATAACGTCATTTTCTCTTGTGCGTGGAGACGCTAATTGGATGCGAACGCAGATAGTGGAGACGTTGATGGCGTCGACGGGCGAGCTGAAAGCAAGTTCAGAGATGTCACAGCTCCAACTACAATGGCTATATGAAGACTGCTTGCCAAATAATTGGGAAAGAACAACGAATAAACGATAGGGCACGCGCAGTGATATGAGAGCCTCTGTGCACACGCGCGGTCCTCTGGCCTGTTCTTAAATTAGTACATGTGTATCTCTTTCACTTCTCTAGTTTCTTACTTGTTCTTCTAATAGTGCTAGGAGACAACAAGCCTGTTAACATTTGCGCTACAAAGGTACACGTCGTGTGAAGTCGGCGCCTCTAAAAAATAGTTTGTGTAATCATATCAGAATCTTCATTTAAAGAAGATAAAAAAAAAATAGAACAAACCCATCAATAAAGGTGGAATCTGAACGGCATTTTTACAATTTATTGTCATATTTGTGGACCAAAAACTATTTCACATAATTTTACCAGCGGTCGTAAATGTAATAGTACTTTTAAAACAATGTATAATAATACTGTAATACGAAATCTAACATTGTTTCCCGATGTGAATATCTTCCCGGCAGTATTGGAATTTCCATACCTAATTGAAGTACGTACGATCCCAGTTTTAACCACATTAGGTCTGATATATACGCAATTGTTCGGAAATGATGGTATCCTACTCTACAGCCGAACATTCGGTAGCTCCGACTAAGGATTAAGTGCACGCGTATTCACGTTGTCGCTATACGGCGACCTAAATTAACTGCGAGGGAATGTGCCCACATGTGCAACTATATAACTGTTACTTTTTTAAAACTCAACCTTGGCCCGGTCGCTTGCACTCGCTGCCTTATGATGTGATGTTCACGAGTGCAGTGCGGGGTTCAGAGATCAATTGAGAGCGTATTGATCCCAGTTTATAGTGTATTCTCACGGCCGTCCTTCATCAACGACACACACCACACGTCCTAGAGACCAGAGGTCGCGCGAGACTATCTCATGCCTGTTTGATTTTTCTCTAGTTAAGGCGGCCGCCTGGTGAAGGGAGTGTTTCTGCGTGAGGCGAAAATCGATGAGGCGCTACGTGCCACGCCGGCCGGCACAGGTACTATAATGTCGCCTCTATGCCCAAAGCCGTAAATGCGTTCGCAGTGTTCCCGCCGGAACGTTTTTACTGTGGGACTTTGAAGTCTATGTACGGGATTTTATGTTCCGCGATTAAGGGCATGCTCTCTTGTTTCTACATTTTTTTGCGATATTAATGTTTTACGCTTAAACAAAAGCAGATATAAAACATATGTTTGGCAGTTGTGTTTAAAATCATCGTCTCCACGCTGGCTGATTTTTTTCAACGCAGTAGAAAATACTAGGGCTTTAGCTAATTATGTAAGTAACGAAATTTTGCTTGAATTTTTAGTCGCAACTGTATAAGTTTTGGTTTTAAAAAATCTGTCGCGCATGTGTGTGTGTGTGTGAAGAAAAAATATACTACTAAGTAAAATCTACAAAAACCAACACTATTTCATACAAACATAATATTATTATTTCCCCCCACTTGAACACCCTTAGGCGTTGACCCTATAATTCTGATGGATCCGTCCTGTAGCAATATCCAATGTAAGTGTAGACCTCAACTTTGAATAAATCCGGTTCATATATCTCCAGTAAAGGCCCGGCTACAACAGATGTCGCGTTAAACGCTAAACGCAATGCGTTACAGTAACGATACCGGCACGTCTACAACTGACGTCAATAGTCGAAAAGTGGCGTTAGACGAACCAATGAAATGCCAGAACGAGAAACGGGATATTTTCTTCCTTGTTACGTTAATTTTGTACGCTACTGTTGGTCATACTGAACATGATACAGCTGTTATTTTGTGTTTATTTACGCCCGTGTGTACGCATATAATTACGCTCGCAATCACCAATGAATCTTGCTGATGTGTGGGATATTCTGAATTATTTAAGTGTTTGAAGAAATAAAATCCAGTAAGAGTGAAATACCATTGAAAGATAATCCCGTCAGGTTTTTTTGTTTTGTTTTTAATTTCCGTCACATTTAATTAGCCGACGTTTCAGTTTTACTGCCACTAAATGGTTACGATTCACTAGTTATTGTTGTTTGGTTAATTTGAATAAAAACTAAAATGTTTGTGTTTACAAATGTGTTATTTACACATGTCTTATAATTTCTTTTAACATATTGTCACGTAATTATTTAGGCCTAATTGGGTACATATTTATTTCACGTAAGCCTAACATAACCCACTGAGCAACTCTGCTCTAAATTTTTATCCTGGATCTGGAAGGGTGACACCCAGTAATGTTTCAGACAAATAGGCCTACAGCTCGAAAGAGTTACGTTTATAAATATTAAATTAGGTGAATTAGGAATGTTACGTTCCGTCTGCAGCTGGTGATAGAATATCACGAATGGGATTGGTTTTTGCACCTTTATGGTGTAGTTATTATTGAATAAAAAAATTGTGGTTTTTATTAATAGGTACCTTTTCAGTAAACAAGTAGAAGGTATGCAAAACATGTTTAAAATGCACAGTCGTTCCGAGCGGCACAGTTACAATCACTCCTTGTACGTTGCAAAGTAGGCCTAGACCTAACCTAAGTTTATGATCATGTTACTGTACTCGTCGCATCATTACAATAAAATTTTTGTTAGCAGGCCTACCGTGTTCCATAACATGCCATTTGCCACAGACAAATATTTGGTTTACCACCAACATATTTTCATTGCAGACCTAAGGTAGTAAAACTATTCAGCCAAGACATTTCGTAAATTCCCAGGTTAAAGAACATACTGTGTAAAAAAAAATTTCGTGGAGAATTTTACACCACATTGTTCGAAAACACGTGTCCTCGAAACCAAGTCAAGACTCACAATCAAATTACAAACTTTTCTACACATAAATAATCAATGTATATCATTTGTAACGTTCCGACCACAGACGAGCTACACAAAAAAAAATGTAACTTGGGTTTCGTTTTTGAAAAACGAAACAATCTGCTTGTCTGGCAGTTTCATCGAAATGCTAAAAATATATTCATTTTATGAAATATACAACACAGAATTTCAATAATAATATGTTACATTCGAACGTCAGACTTGTAGTTGCTAAGGAATAGTGCATTTGAGCGTGTTAACGCCGGCAATGTTTACTTTTTCCCCTCCCGTATTTTCTGTGTACCTACGGAGTCATTTAGATACTTCAAGTGCAAAAATTTAAACACAGACTTGCACAGTCTATGACGTAGAATGCGTTGATTGGTTGACGTCAAACGTTAAACGCTAAAACTTGGAAGTTCGCCATCTTTTATCGCGTTGCGTTTAGCACGATGCGCGGGAATAACGCGTAACGCACGTTGTAGCCATCGGCGTTAGCGTACGTATACTCATCTCTTGTTGTAACGTTTACTGTAACGCGACATCTATTGTAGCCGGACCTTAACAACCATCTGAAAAGCTAGCCATGTTTGAGGGCTTGCCTCCGAGGTGTCTAACAGTAGTATTCACAAGTTGTCTGAAATGTGGACGCACGTTTACTGATCTCTGGAGGAAAAAAAAACCTCCGATCAGGCTGTACGCGGTTAGATCGTCAACCAGGCGGCCGCCTTAATAGTTACAGAGGAATTTGGAAGTGAATTGCTTGAGCACGCGCGAACTGAAAACATCAAACTGTCTACAGGCTTTCTCCCTCAGTCAATTTGAAGCTAACCCCAAACAAGTGTACTTTTGAGACGTCTCTGCTGGCGTAGTTTTCTACGATCCTTTGTACACAACAGTTTGCTTTCTGGAGTTTTATCTGCTGTTGAACATCGTTTCACCTACATTCGCTTTTCGAGAAAGCATATTCGTTGTTTAAAGGAAATTATACGTTGGATTTAGTTTTTTAAATTACATTTATCAGCAGTCATAAAAATGCACTAGTTCGTGCTATAGAAACAAGGCAGCCACAGACTTAGAGAAAACTGGAATTATCAGGGAAATTATAGGCACCTGGAAATACTAGGTAATTTTCGGTACATCTGGGAAACTTTCTTGCCTGGCTCGTTTTAGCTTCGATAAAAGTTACAGTTTTGTGGGCATTATTTTATTTTTGGCTGAAAAAATTACCCTCTTGTAGATATTATAGCACGTCATTGTCAAGATAGCCGTTATTTTTCTGAATTTTTGTCACTTTTTCTGATTGGACAACGGACAAGTGTTAGAAAGGACTTGAAGTCTTTACCTTTATTGGAAAATATGTAATGAATAAAGTGCTAAAAAGTAGGTACCGATCCCGCCGGGAATCGAACCCAAATCACCTTGGGAGGGAGGCGAATGGTGTGTCCAGTTTTTATGCTCGTGAAAATCAGTGCAATTTTCGTGTTTTCTGTTTGGTGTAAGTCAGAGAACATTTGCTGCAATGAGTGGCCACCGTAGATTATTTAACCTACGATAAAGCTATAGCGTGTAGTCCTGCCTGAGAGACTGGAGGTTCTGTGAACTGAATCGCAGTGACGTCACTGCGTGTGGACAAAGGTCCGGATACCGCAAATTGCAGATGAGCAGTATGTGAAGTGCTCACGTCGCCGCGGAATGCGAGATGAGTATTGCCACAGTATCCACCCCCACCCACCCCCTCCATTAGCTCCACCACCCCTTTTCGCCAGGGAACTTGGCACTGGCAGGTCTTGATCCCTGCGTCCTTGGCGACGTGATTCTATGGAGCTGCATAGTAGTGGGTTCACAACTGATACATAACATCAAGCATAGAACATCGCACAAAAACTAACCTGTACGTTTTCTTACCTACTTATTGACATCTGCTCGAAAGTGAGCGTGTGCATACAGATTCTGACATAGGAAATGGAGTTCAGTAGAACCCTCTTATAACGTTTTCTAGGTTATGGCGCTACCTTCACTTGGTTTCCATAACTGTTTTATAATAGTAAATTATCCTTTTATAAGGTTTTCACATTTATAAAATAAAATTTTTTGGGTACCTTCAGAAACGTCATTTCTTCAAATACGATTCCACTTAAAATACGTTTAAATGTATTTCACACAGCGACGAATATTTCAGATTCATTAAAAAAAAAATGTCATTGGCTAAACATTACAGTAAGAATTCAGCTGTGGATTAATTTTACACGAGTCTTCTGGTCGTGCACAATTTCTACTGTTCTATGTCCTGTGGTTACGTTTTTAAATTGTGAACTAACCCTATTTCCCAGATTAGCGATGGGGTTTGGGAATGTCTTTTGGCAATTTTTTTCCAGTTTGCGAAGAAAAACTTGAACGAGGACAGTGAGAAAATCGTCACTATTGCTAACATATTTGGGGGGGGGGGGGGTACTGTAGATACTCGTTTGGCTAACACTTTTAATGTTGACACAATATTTTTATTGGTGGAATGTTTTACTCAGTCCATTGCATGTTTCTAGAGTAGTTTTACACGAATCCCACGAGTGTTTTTCAGGTACCACAGATTGAAAAGGCTGCTTTCAGCCATATTTGAGGGGCTCAGAAATGATTTTTGTTTAATTGACGGGATGTTTGAAAACTACCTTTACGTCATCGTTAGAATGTTATGTTCTTTACGTAAGTTGATACAGTGGGGGCATGTGTAATAGTTTCGTAAAAAACGTATTTATGAACATGACCGTACTTAGGGGACTTAAGTGATGCTTTTTACTTCTTACGTACGTACGCCAAGAGGTGGTCGTGAATCCAGCTTAAAAGTAGCCGTAAGAACGTAAGACTTAAATTTTAAAATGTTTTTCAAATACTTCTCTTTTTAAAGTTAATTGTTATATATATTTAGTTCCAAAACGATAAAGGTGCCATAATTTACAGCCGACATTTTGCACGAACAAAAGTACATTTTGTGTAAATCTAGATTCTTTGGTGTTGTGATTCCAAGCCCAAAATCCTCACGTACAGGCCCACCCAGAGAAATTTCGGGCCCCTGGGCAAATGTGAGTTTGGGCCCCCCACACCCCCAATTTTTTTACGGTTTGAAACACCTGTGGTTTGAAAAATTGACTCATCTGTAAACAATATGTTTATTTACTAGCTGGTACAATCCCCGCTCGCATAATGCCAGCCGATTGGCCATGTCCACCTCCGAAATCATTTGGTGCACCTGCCCATGGTACGAGTGTATGGTCCGCCCCGGGCCCCTTGAGACCCCGGGCCCCTGAGCATTGCACCCCCTTGCCCGCCCCCCCCCTCTTGGCGGGCCTGCTCACGTACGTACGTCAAGTGTGGTTGTGATTGTTGCTCTTATTGTCTGGCTGCTGGCCGGCAGTGTACACGGAAGTTATTGACAACGGTACATACTGCAGTGTACCTGCCTACGTTGGTTGCTCCCTCACGCGCGAGGCGGGAGTCGCCGTTACATGAAGGGGCGATGCCCGAGTAAACGTTCACGTACTACAACTTGTGTGATCGAGAGTGCTTTCCTGGAAGTTCGACGACGCCGTGGAGCCCGGCCGCGAAATTGTGTGCACGAGCACATATTTTATTTATTTATTTTGTATTTTCTAACGGTTGTTGTGAGGTGATCAATTCTCAAGTCATGTAAGGAAAATATGAATTTTACCGTATAAGAAATATTTGAAAGTGTGCGCATCTCTACGTAACCCCTTTTTAACATTGTGCACTCTAAATCTGAATTAGTGAATATTCACTAATTCACACTGATGGATGGAGCAGTTTAAACAATTTGAATAAGTGAAAATAGTCATTGTTTAGTTAGTGAATATTCAAGAGTGTCAACATCTCACAAGTGAATCAGTGAATTTTTCACCTTTTTTTTCAGTTATTTTCAAAGATCACTTTTCACTTACGGAATCAGTGAAAAATTACTAGAAAATCTGTGGACATTCACTATTTAACTTGTGGCATGTTGGCACTGTATCGGAATCAGTGAATATTCACAGATTTCTCAGTGGTTTATCACTGATTCAGTGAATGAGTTAATATTCACTAATTCAGTTTTAGAGTGTACGTCTGCCAACACACAACGCCGACGTTTCATTACGCTCCCGTCAAAATATAGCGACAAAACTTAGAATTCCCACAGTTCATAGAAGTATCTGCTATATCAACAAAAGAATGTAGTCCGTACGTGATGCAAAACACGCGATTTTTTTTTTCCATTGTAGATGATTTATATTTAAGTGTCGAAATGAAAGATGGGCACATCTGAGACACTTTAATAGTACGACAGCGAAAATATTGCTATACACCTTGCGCTTAGAGGTTATGTAGCGTCAATTGTGCGTGACTGTATCGCCCTTGCCGCTCCGACATATTTGTACATCCGGCCAGGCGGTGTCTTGGTTTCATTCTCCCTATTTTATAAGTGTTTTCCACGTTTTTTTTCCATTTCATATCAGAGTAAATGTGGTTGAATCACACACAATTATGTAGTACAAATTTTAAAGGAATGTCACAATTATGTACACTAAAATCAAGTTTTTCCTTGAAGTCATTGCAATTCCATAAAGAAATTTCTCTGGAAACGGACTGTTAGTTTGCTTTCAATCAGTTTTTAATTTTTGGTACCTTCTACTGTGCATTTTACAATACAATTAAAAATAAGAACTAACCGAATTGAACTCCTTGAATGCATTTCCATGAAAATTCTCTGCACTAGTGCCTTTAACATTTGTTCCAAAAACTTGTCAGCGTGTTAAAATCGTGCTTTGTAAAATATAGGTTTGAAATTCTCACAATTACTCGAAATATTTTTTAAAAAATTAATTTTCTCACTTTTTTTTTTTTTTTTTTTACATTTCTCGTTCTGGTAGTTTATAAATCATCACAAAACATAATATACCCTGAAAATGTGTGTAATATATATATATATATATATATATATATATATATATATATATGACGACTTGCTTGAATACCTTTGAGGTTTTGTGCAGTATGTTCACGATCACTTCTGAAGACAGTCTTCAGAACATTGACGATAATATAACTAACTGTGAAATGGTGACGGGGAATTTAAAATTTCCCGGTGGGGCTTGTGGGACTAGAACCCGCTACTTCATTTACGACTGCGTGAGCATGTTTTCTTATTGAAATCACACCCATAGGCGCAACAAAAAAAGAGGCGGGGCCCGTGTTAAAAATCCTGCTGTAGTAGATTTGTGTGTGTCTCCTAAAATCATGTTTTTTTTTGCGCCTGTGTTTCTGAATCTCAGCGTGCCTGTTACTTCATCTTGCAGGCGTACGTATGAAGTTAGTTTGTCGGTTGGGTAACAACATGAGCGACTGCCATTGTTTGTCGTGAAGCTGCTGATGTTTGAAGAGGCGCTGTAATCACATGCCGTGCAGACTGGCTCGAAGTGACCGGGTCAAAGCTAACACGAGAGGGGGTTGCGCCCGTGCTCCCGTTAGTGTAGGCGTCCACTTTCTGGCCGTCGTCATCGGAATGTGAGCTGCAGTACGTAGACAACGGCTCCACGTCTGCTCACCTGTCTGCGTGATTACTGCCGCGATAAGGAAATGAGGCGGTTGTCGTGATTTCGCCTTTACAGAACAACATGCTACACGTTTAAAGGTTGAGTTCTTGGCCGGTTTACAACTTGCAGGAACTTTATGAATGACTTCAATGCTTTTTAGAGTTGTAAGATGGTGGGAACAAAAAAAAAACACATTTTCTGTACAACAAATATTTTCCTAAATGCGACGTCCGCAGTGCATTATTTACACGTTATTTTATTTATATTAAAATATTGGTTTAGTGCTTGCTCCTTGAGTATTTTCAACACCATGCGCTCGGTTTCTCTTCGTTGTAGTTTTGTTTTGTCTTATGTCTCCTTGTTTACACTTTTTACGGGCCAAACCCCGCTACCCTGACCTTGCTCTCGAGCTGGAGTTGATCGTGATGTCAAGTGACATTTCGAACACGGGTAAACATCCCTGGGGTGACATTCCTAATACCTAAAACTTTACATTTAGACTGACCTACCCTACCCTCGTGAGTTTTCATAAACACCTTTGAAGTGTTTAAATAAAATCGCAACCTAATGCAACATTTATGCACATTAAATTTTATACTGGTATTAAACACATTCTTAATTTTTGTACATTAAATAAGTGCACTTAAGAATAAATAAAACAATGCAGTAAAGAAATGGTGACAGTGTTGATAAAAGTCAATCGTGAGATGTAAATAAACGGCCGGTGCTATTATTATTAATTACCATTACACCCAAACAGTCCGTATTGTAACAAAAAAAAAAAAAAAAAGCGAAATAACTTTGCTAACTATCTTTGTTTTACTTATGAAATTATGTCTTACATCTAGTGACATAGATAATTTTGTTATCAATCTAATGTTAACAACGCAATCAACAGCAGTGTCTTACAAAGTTATGTATTCTACGGAAGTAAAACATTGTTTGACAAAATTTTTTTAAGGTTATTAAGGACTCGTAACAATGCATCTCCTTAGTGTAAATGTGCCTTACGTGTAAATTATATCAAACGCAACTAGACAGATTACGAGAGTGATTTGCACCTGCAATAATTTTAGAGTGTACCCTAAAGTTGGTATGGTGTATTATTTGTCACTGAACGCCCGTATTATTTGCGATGTTGAATTTTTGAAAATAATTCTGACTAATTCAGACGTTGTCGTATACATTATATTCTATACGAGATACACAGTACGTTTATACCGTCATTCGGAAGTCCAGTTTCAGAAATATGGGTTTGACGAACTGATGTTTGAGTTTTGTGCATGTAAACAGCGCGAATGTCATGTTTCATTGTTGAGGAAAACCTGAGTTAGTAAATCAAGTTTCCTGTGCGGTAAAAAGCGAAGCTGTGGTTTTAGGAGTGGTTAGTTCTATGGTGATAGTTACGAGCGAAATTAAAAAAAAATAAACGATTTTATATGCAGAGAAATATCACCTTCGTCATTTCTAATAAGATATTTTCAGCTACACTGAAGAGAAGTACGATCAATGTTAAGAGTTGTAACGAAAATTAGTAAATACTAATTTTTAACGATGTCAACAGAATAATGATATGCGTCTTAAAATAACAAATCAATATAATTTATTGATTTTTCTTTAATTATTATTTTTCATTCGTTAGCAAAAAAAATGTCACATGTATCTTGTAGTTGGTAATGACGATTATTTTCTGCCATTTCTCGTTCACAAAACACTACTTTTTCGCATATCCGTTGACAATTCGTCTTCCACCAAGTCGATCCGGGTTTGATTCCCGCCGGGGTAAATCTCCGATTTTTGCGTGTGTGAATCGTGCCGGACGATGCCGCTGGTCTCCGGGTTTTCTCGGGGATCTCCAGTTTTACCCGCCCCTTCATTTATGCAGTGCTCGAACCTCATTGTCACCCCTCACCAGCGCGCTGACCAAAATCTCTTACTCATTCGAATATCCACTTTGCCCACGCCTTTGTTTCGAAAGTTGGGTTCCCTAAAATTAAGGGTGCCGCCTACCCCACGCTTCAAATACGTTGCAGTATGTACGTGAACAATTTTTTCTATGAAAATATTCCACGTGTGCACATTGTGCCAACGTTCGAAAAGAAATCTAACTTCAGACAAAGGTCGGAACATCATTGTTAAGACACCAAGCTCATGAAAAATTCTGTCTCTAAGCCCTCCAACACAGTTAAAATACGGCATTTTTGGACTGTCGTACTTCAAAATACACTAACCGGATGTATGCGAAACTCAGATTTCTACCTGCACTGAACTTAGTTGCTGACTTTCCACCAATAAAATTATATTGTCACTGCTTAGCGTCCCATAGTAAAAACGTGCCGGCGGGAAGCTTGCACGCTAAGTTCAGCGCTTGGGTCTTTGAGGCGGTGCGGCATTTTATTTATTATTTATTATTTATTTTTTTATTGACTTATTTTTCAAATGGCGAAGTTAAGGCATGTAGCCTTCTCTTACACTTAACCATTTTTTACAGATGCACAAAATAAAATTACATATACACAGAACTGCCAAAAAGTAAGAAAAAATAATTAAAAACTAATGATGACGAACATGACAATACAACAGACCACTTTACATATTTGTGTGAAGTAACGACTAATAAACACTCGTACAGAGTTTATACTTTTTCAAAAATATTCCCAACACAAAGTACTAACTCGTTGTTATGTAGATATGCAAACATTTACGTATGCACAAAACAATAAATGTTAAAAAATAAAATTGATTAATTTATGTGACAAGTAAGACAACAACAATGTAGCACTTCACAAAATTATCAACCAACAGTTAATTTTTACTGACGTTAGAGCAGCCGGTTGTTAATATATATACATATATATATATACATATATACACATATATACATATATACACATTTATATACACATATATACACACATATATATACACACATATATATATATACACATATATACACATATATAAACATATATTATATATCGGCTAAAGTCGCACTTATGTCTCCGTCGTTTCTGATCCTCTAACGCGCAGGTAGGTGACGCCCTTAAACATTCGGGCGATGGTATAAACCGTACAGACAATAATATAAAATACATCAAGTATAATGGCAAGATAATCCTTTTACCGTCTGTATTTCCTTGCAGCTTCCTAGTTCATTTCAACAATGTGAGTGTTGTAAAGCAATTTCGTAATTTTTGAAGAGGAAGGAAGAAAGAGGATAAGGGTAGTTACAAAATCAAGTTAAGTAAGGCACAGAAATAATCTATGCAGTTAACAAACAATTCAATATTTTCGCTAAATTTCTAGGCTTGTCGTTTGGGTTCCACGATAGATTCTTAAAATCTTCTTTATAATCATTTCAGTTACGGTGAGAAATTTGAACAGTTAGCATGCGCAGCTGGGAACGAATGTTTCTTTGAAGTGACAAAGCAGAAACTACCAAGGGCAATTTCAGTGTTGACTAAAGACAGAGTCGAGTGTTGAACTCTAACCCGCCGAGATAACCTATACGAGTGTCTGCAATGATGACTGCGTACATGGAGTCCAAGTGTTCTTCTCTCCTTGCTATTTATATGCCTCTGTTTACTCAAACACGCTGTAAAAAATACGATAGATGTCTAAGTGATAATGAGGAACACTTCCTAAACAGCCTATCAAGGCCTATACACAATTAAATACTTTAACATTTGACTTTACTGTATCTGTTAAGTGTTTCGTCAAATCATAAAATGAAGTACCGACTTTAGAAAAACAATCAAGAATTGTTTTTTCTGAAACAAAAATATTGTGTTACAAATAATTATATAGTTACCATAAAAGAGTATCACGTAAATATTCCTAAAAGGTTAACATCTACCATATAAAAAAATCTAAAAAAAAAAAGGCAACGCTATATAATGACGAAACTTACACTAACGCTGTTTAAGAGTGCGTAGTAGATAAATAAATGCTGAAAACCGCAATGGATTTCTACGCTTTTTTCGAAGCAAATATGGACAAAATACTCAATTACAATCATAGATAATGGTGTTTGCTAACTTCACGAGGAAATATTTATCCAGAATTACTAATTCGTTACGCGTGATCTCTTGCGTCGCAGTTAAATGCACGAGGTTCCGGCGTCAGGGATTGTGCCTCAGAAGTTCGTAACACTGGACACACACAATTTTGTTTAAAACGTTGGCTAAAACCATTGTCTAGGATTGCTATTGTTTGAATTTCGCAAATTGTCTTCAAGAAACCTACAGTTATAGATTAATGCTTTTAGCGTTGAATTATGTACCACGCTATCCTAAGAGTTTTTCTGTGTACATTTATGACATATTTGTTTACATTTTTATAAAGTCCAGTAGTGAAGAACTCAAGACTACCTTTGAGTTAACATGAGCAAAGGAAAAAGGCACTTGCGCCATGTTTTTACAGTCAGTTCAAGAAAGTTATGGGTTTGAAGTGTTCTTTTACAGCACGGGAAACAGTTCTATGCTATTACTATTATTATTGTTATTACGTACATAATTATATCGAAAGGAGTGCAATTTTTCTCCATCAGTTTTTTTGCGTAAATTAGATACTGAAGAGATAACGCTTATTTTTACTTCACGGGCTAAGATCAAAAGTATCGCAGCAACAGCATTCAGCAACAGTGTTTGATCGCGTTTAAAACTGTACGCATTTGCGAGGTTACATGCCAAAACCGAATAAATCGATGAACGTTCTTACCTTAGCTAACTTGGTACTTAAAGTGTACCGTATTTAATTGTTCATAGACATCAACAGTAGAATTTCGTGATGTATTATATTTAAACAATTCAGATGTGTTTGTGTGACTAATATAAACACTGAAAACATAAACATTGATTTAATTTAACGAGTGCAAAGTCGCACCAAAAAGCAGCCATATTTGTTACATAGCTATTCACTCGAAAGAGCATATAGGAGAGCAATGTTTTTCGAAACCACATATTATGAAGTTAGTTTACTTTGATCAAGAATGTGATCGGAAAAGCATTTGAGATACACGTGAAATAAAACAAAAAATAATCTCTACAAACTACATATCTGCCGTTATCTCATAATGCAATTTTCTTACTAACGCCTTTATTCCAGCCAACTCCTTAATTATACCAGCTACTTACTCTACTTGAAAGTGGAAATGAAAATAATGCGAGTATGACCGCGACCTAAAATACTGCCTGTGCCGATTACACACCAACTCTGGCAAGCCAGTTTCTCACTTCTCTCAGGAATTTACAGCGTACGGTATTGTTGAGGTGACGTCACATGGGGCAGACGTCATACTGCTAAGTGGTCACACCGGCTTGCGGCCTCGTAGTACACCCCACGCCAAAAACGGAGCTTTCATAAGTGCGAGCTAACTAAAAGGAGGCTGTATTTGAACGGTCAGTGCTCTAGTCGGGTTCGTGCTAGCGGAAGAGAAAGCGAAGACGCGAAATGTGGTATCCTGTCATCCGACGCCAGAATGTGTGGTTGGGTGTTACCAGATCTACTGACATTTTAGTGCGTCTACAGAATGTCAGAACATTCTTCTGAAATACTGAAAACTTTACAACTTATATTAAATTTGGTTTTTCTTATTACGACTTTCAACGTATCGAACGTAGTGAAATCACGAGCTTTCGGACGCTCTGGAGATTGAATCGATTTTGTAGTTTTGAATTATCACTTAATTTTGAATCAGAGTAAAATTCATGTAACGTAAACAGTACAATTATAATGTTGTAGCACGCATTTTTAAAATTGAAACCGTTAGGAAATTATGACAGTGTTATTTTTGGAATATTTCCTAACTTTATGTTCGTTAATTTTTTTTTGCGAACTAGTGAAATTAGGCATTATTGGTTTTAAATGATTTTTAGCAGGTTTTTTGGTCTTATGTATAATTTTGAAGGAACTGGTGGTCTTAGTTGTTGCGTTGCGAATGTTAAACGTAAAATATTAACAAAGGTTATTGTGTGGTTTTGAAACGAACTGACTAGAATTTGAACTTTTATTGAAGCCTTTTGTTTGGTGCATGCTTGAAGTAAGGGTCCCGGGTTTGATTCCGGGTAGAGGACTGGATGTTGTGTTTGTCCCTTCACACCCATCCCTTCGAAAGGCAATGGATGGCCAATGACCATCGTACTATCACGTTTGCCGTGTAGTTCTATGTGTCCCTCCTCCCCGAGATCGTAAAACATCCAAAGAAATGTAAATTGCGTCTTATCTGGACGCAGGGGCGCCCAGTAGTCTCCGAGTGCGACCGCGTAGTCATGTTCGTAAATAACGTTGACACGCAAGTCGCGGTCTCCAGAGAATAGATAATGTATCACATCTTATCTCGCGCGCAAATTCCTTGTGCGGTTCCGGGAATTTTCCTGTGCATCTGCAGCTGCGCTTGCTTTTGTTTTTTTTTTTTTTTTATAGACTGTGTCGCACAATCAACTACAGCATTCCCGCAACTTCTACAACACTGCCTTGTCTACTGCCTCTACTGATACCACTCCGATGTGTTTTACACAATAACATAATTTATTATGTTAGCTAGATCATTTCTGTGCGTATTTCTAACCCAACTAAAGACCTCGATATTGGGCGCTGACAAAAATTCTCTCATTCACTCATCCCAACTCACTTTCCTCATTGAGTGTATTTCACACATTGCTGGCTAAAAAGTTATACGCAGTTAAATTCAATTTGAGCGGAATTAGGGCGAATTCTATTCTCCTCCTAAAGCGCTTCAAATGCGTTGCAAGTGTGTCTTGTAAACACATTTTTAAAGAAACTACTCCGCATGCGCCCATTGTGGCGAGGTACGAAAAGGCAACACACTTCGGGCAGCTACGGATTGTTTGTTGTTGGTGCGTAGAAAACAAAATAATGGTTAGACATCATTTAGTGTCTTTTAGAGTGGCCACTTTGGTTAACTACATAAAGTTAGTGTCCTAACAACAACATCGGTAGTTGCAACTGCATTTATGAGTAGTTTGTGAGGAATTTATGTAAGTTCACGAACACTTTCAGAACGCCGGCTCGTGAACATGTACTTTAATGTGATATAATAAGTGAGGAAGAGAATGAAAATGAAAGTTTTACTTTAGGACTTAAGGGGCCTCCCTAGATAGCCTGCGTTCGAGTGTGTGAGACAGGAGCGGTAAAGTTGCCGTTGAACGACGCATGTAATGCATTATCGCTTCTCAGCTGGCATGCAGTGCTTTACTATTATTCTTTTTCCTATGGGACTCTAAGCGGTGTCCACGTAATTTTATTCGTGAGCAGCATAGTTCAAAGTCTAACGCTTGTTTCTACAGTCAAGTTTTCCGAATCAGGTTGTTATTTTTTTGGATATGGCAGTCTGGAAAAGCCATTTTTGGTCATTTTGAGGAGCCCTAAGTGGTGTTTCTAATAACTGTATTGAATCTTTAAAACTATAGCGACATCGTTTGAAGTGTGTGTTCTTTTCGTAGATATACAAATATAATGCGCGTTAAATAGTTTGGTCAAAAAAATAATATTCGTAACTCGCTGCAACGCATTTGAAGCGCAGGTAGGGCGGCACCTTAATGTACTTATATTACTAATTTGATCAGTGAGGTTGCCTAGAGTGAAAACATGTTTTGTATCAAATTGAAAAATTTAGATACAAAACATCGTTTCGCTTTAGACAAATACTGACTGGTCAAATTAGCGTAATCTACTAGCATTCCATTTTCTACAAATACTACATTTTCTTATCAGCTATGTGTTATCGAGATTCTGACGAACTATTTTGTAACCTGAAATTTTTTTCGGAGTTGCTGAGATTCTAACCAACGACCTTATAGGGCCTAATTGCCAGGCAGAAGCTTTGAACCATCGAACCACAGTGACAATAATTGATTAGATGAGTTCCATGCAGTGATAAGATATCAACATTATAAGAGACAACTTTTGTATTTGACATCCAGGATTCATAGTGATTATTAATACCACTTTTTTTTTCAAGAAAAACAGTAAAATACTCTTTAAAATTGTAGAAACATATTTTTATGAATTTATGGAAAGTTACGGTCAAACATCCGTAAACTGTGAATACGGACAAATTTCCGTAAACAAAATATTACGGAAGCCACTTCCGTAAAATTACAGTACTTTCCTGTAAATATTTCCGTGAATTTACGGAAAATTTTAACAGTGTATCCGTCACTTCTGCCGCAATGACCACCGGGATGTAGCATATCACGCATTGACCACTTTATTACAATCTGCTGTACACATTCCCATATTTTTTTACATTATATTTAAAGCTACGGTTTTACGTTTTTTTACATGATGGCATACCTATTATGTCCAAGTCCCTCAAGATCGACATTTTCTGATAGCTGTATCAAGGCGGAAAAATGTAATCTAATTATTTGTAAAGCTGAAACGGTTTATTGTTCACAAATAAATTTGAAGAATGCCGCGTTTAGTCTCGTTTAGGGCACGGTATGCAGCAGTTTTTATCACCGTGTTGTTATTTTTTATGTGTATAATACATTTTTTCTTAGTTTGGACACTAAATGCGACTAAATTTTGCTCTTATGATTTTTTTTTATTTCTCATACTTTTCGCGTAATGGCTTGTTAAAGTCAAAATCTGCAGGTTTCCATTTTAAGCATTACATTAAAACCTACTCATATACCAAATTGGAAAAATTCGCAGTGGATAAGGACGTCGCAGGCAACAATTTGACGTACATAAAAACAAAGAATAAAAACGTTTCGCATTTAAATAAAAAATGCTGAAATTTAAAATAAAAAATTACAAAATTCAATACATTTTTAGTAATACAAAAATATTTCGTTTTGTGGTTTAACATAGCTGATCTTGTAGTCTACAACATTGTTATTCACTGTGAATTTTTTCATTTTGGTAAGTGAATTGGTTTTAGTGTCGTCCTTAAAACAAAAGGGTAAATTTTGGCTTTAACGAGCCATTTAGCAAAAAAAACTAAGCGAGACAAAAAAATTTATAAGAGCAAAATTTAATCACATTTTGTGTATAAAACAAGAAAAAAAAATGTGTATGGTACAAATATAAAAATAAAAACATGGTAATGAAAATTACTGTATACTGCGCCCTTACCGTTACAACGAAAACGTTAATGTCAATGCGGCGCTCTGCGCATAAAGGCTATATTATTTTTGACTTTCACCAGTCTCGCCCGTAACGCTTTGCTTTTTAGCTTGCCTCCAGTGGAAATTAAGCTAGTCCCGAGGATTTATCTTAATATCAACAAGTCAGTCTTTTCAGTGAGGTTTCACGTTCGTGTGAAGCGGACCTTATCACTGATATTGTAAGTGGAGTCGTTTTCCCTATGACACTCCACGTACATGAGGCGATAGATCCACGCGATTAAACTGGAGTGCAGGTTGTGTGTGCACCGTTGCGTGCATGTGCTTTGTTCCGTGGCCTGAATAAACCGAATTGTCGTCAGATTATCGGTCCGCTGACATAATATAGCCGAGGGATTTCAGCTGAGTCACCAGGTCCCTGCTGGACGGTGAGTACGTACATCATACCCTTATATCTGGTTTTAAAGTCGGAGAGGAGATTTAAAACAATATTCCCACGAGACTCTATTGCGTAACGAATGTTAGAAGCGTATTGGTATCATATTGCATTATTCTTGACGCGATAGACGAACGTGGAGAGGTAAGACAGTTAAAGTACGCCTAATAAGTAGACAAAAATTACTACTTCCAACAAGGAATTGGCTTGCGTGCGCCGCCGTTCTCTCAGAACAATGCAGTGTGTGATGCAATTCTTTCAAGCATATCGTGACTAGGGAAAATATAACTTTATTTTAATGTTACTTTTAAAAAATCCATGAACTGAATTAACAACGTCCATTTACACAGTCTGTCTGAATGTAATAGGCCTACGTTGATTTTATTTTTATGAATACTATTTTCAAACTTTTTTAAGGGCTACTCTTAATACCTACCGTAATATTAGCTTTTACTTAGAAACTGTCCCACATATTTTCTACATGTTTTTTCATTAGTAATCACCTGAAAACTTACGGTGTCCTTGCGCCTTTATTTACGAGCGGCTGCCAGACAAAAATTAACGGTAAAGATTGACTCACTTTTATTACTTTTATTACTCTCCAGTGCAGTATATAGTAAGTTCTCGCCTAACACCTTTGTTAGGTTAAAATCCCTTAGGTTTTTATAATTCAGTAATCTAGAGACACTAAAAACGGAGTAATCGTGACATGTTTTGTCAACTTTATTAGCAAAAATTTTACCAGAGTGGTGCGTTCGCCTATAGCGTAATATCTTGCGCTAGAATCAAATGTGACATTTCGAAGCCAGAAATGATGACAAAAATAATTTACTCGGGTGTAATTTTTTTCCCCCATATTTGCTTTGTACCCTGATAATCCTTCAGTAGGCTACTGAATGAGCAATGCGGAGGTGAAACTATGACAGCAGTATCAGGCCGGTCACCAGTATTCACAGCGACACGTTTACCACGCGAAAATTGGTTTTGTGTAAACGGCTGATCTCGGCTAGTGGCAGAAGTTCATAACTATGCATATGCAATCACTGCGTCACAATTGACATGGACTGCCATATGATGACATTATAACTGTAGTTAAGTTTTGGTGTTTTGATCATGTCACAGCACGAACAGGACAAATGAAAGTTTACCGAAGAAGCCCGAAGTCTCGGTTCTAGTTTATTATTTCTGTTCAGCATGCATAAATATAAAAAGTTTACATGTATTTGAAACTCTTGGAAACATGTTTTAATTTATTAAAATAAAGTTACGAAATGTATGTATAGCAAGTTTTAATCCAAGACGACACAATCAAAACTCACGAAATATCAACATAGAACATCAACTACGTATTCACGCCTTCGTGTATGATCATATTGTGTATAAGAGAAGTCCCAAGACATGCCTGTCGCCAGTCAGATGAGGGTAAGATGAGTATGGAGCATCGGCGGAGTGAGAGAGGCGGGGGAAACGGGAAACCCGGCTGCCCAACGGCAACGTCCGCCACGTTTCCGACATGCGAAAAATCAGGGGCCGAACACGCCGGGGCTCGAACCCGGAATCGCCTATATGGGAGGCGAGAGGTCCGACCCCTCGAAATATCAACTCCGGTTTACCAAATCCTGTTGTCTAAAGTTTGACCACGTTAAACAAACAAATGCCGATGAACAGGCCGAGAGTTCACAGCAAAGTGGTAAACCGGAACGTGGAAAAGTTTCATTGTAAGCAGTTCAACGGGGAAAATACGCGAGTAGACAACAGCACAGTGCTCAGTCGGAAGGAAGGGGAAGACGTGGTCGCTCTCTCCAACTGTATCGCACGTCACTGATATTATACATGCATCCTGGAACACCTACGTACCAACAAACAGTATCTGTTTAGAAGATAGCGAACGTCTTGTCAGTTGCCGACTGCGGTTAGCAAGAGAGCGCGGTATATCCGGCCAGCTGCGTAAAACACGCTTCCGTGATAACGCCCTATACTCATAGTTAAAATTGGTCTGTTCTCACTCTTTTCGCCGGAAATTTCGAGGAAACTCGACGTGAGGGAATTGTTCTAAAATATCTACAACCCGATACTACAACATACATTATTTTATAATGTTAAGGATTTATATAAATAAATAAACGCACACTGAAAACTTCAATATAAATATACACGTTTTTGAAAGTCAGGATAGGAAAACAACAGCCCTAGATTATATCAGTCAACTTTATTAGTAAACATTTACCCAGAATTATGTGTTTGTTAAGCGTGAACGTCGGCGTCAGAAATTCTTCTTTAGAAATAAATTACTCGAGAAAAAATTTTGCTCAGAAAGTTAGCGGAAGTTATTCCCTAGGATTTCAGTTTTTTTTTTTGCAAAATGTATTCTAGAAACATACAATTTTGAACTAATGCTTTTAGCGATAAATTGTGTACCATGCCCTCTCGATTAGCGGTCGCACTACTGATCCGCTCATAATGTTGTTGGACTGTCTCCGTTTCACGTGCTTATCGTAAAATTGTTACTATTTTCAAATATTAGAACAGCTTATTAAATGTTGATTTTTAAGTTCTCCCCCTCTTCTTCCTAGTTCTGTTACATTGCGTGAGTAAGCTGTCGAGAAATTCAGATTCTAAATTTATGTATTTATGTATGTGAGTTTGGACAAAATTACTTGTCTTGGCCTAATTAAAAAAAAAGTATCAAGCTCTGAGAGTAAATTCAGTTTTGTGTTGGTTGTTTGGGTTGGTCGTATACTTTGCCCATCAATAGTTGTTACTGATATTTTTTTTCTGTTTTTGCATTGTACTTCCTTGTTGTAAAGAAGTGTGTTATGGGGCAGTCTTGTCGATAACATCCGAATTTTACTAACGAGTTGTCACTGCTCAGCATGAACTACAAGAGTGGACACAATGTCCTGTTAACACCTCCTTTCCTCTTTTAATAAATGCAAGTAATGTTTGAATGGTGTGTAGGTGGATTAATGGTATTTATGGTTATTTATTCGACGGGACAGAGAACCAGACATTGTATCTGCCGCTGTGGACCTGGTTTGTGCCACAACTGGAAGAAATTGGTATTCTGAATGACGCGTGGTTCCGACAGGATGTGACGCCACCCCATCGTTCCATCGCTGTTAAGGGAATTCCTTTCGGAGGTGTCTCGCGATCGTTGGATCGGCCGAGTTGCACCTGTGCTTTCAACGTGTGACAATTCTCTACGGAGTTTCATAAAGGAGTATGTTGAACAGCAACGCTGCGAAACCACGGATGAACTTACAAGCAGTGAGATTTGCTTTTTCTCGCATCGCCCTACGAATGCCCCTGAAGATGTCCCTCAAAGCATGGTACAAGATTATTTTCTGTCATGAGAATGATAGAGCCCAAACGGATCCACTGGACGTCTAAGGTTACGTTTCGACACAAGATACCATACATAGACCACTTGCATTTATTACTACGGGGAGAGGCGAGATGGCGCAACGGTAACACGTTGGATTCGCATTCGGGAGGACCCGGATTCGATCCCCTGCTCGGTATTCCATGGTTTCCTGAAGTTGCTCCAGGCGAATGCTGTGATGGTTCCTTAACAAAGGCTATGGCCGACTCTTCTACCAGTTCCTGTCATTGTACTAAGTTGTGTAGCATCGTCTCTAATGACCGCGCTGTTGACGAGACGTAAAGCCCGCTCACCTTACGAGGAAGTAACAAAATATTGTTGTGAACGTACTGTACAACACCAAGTACGTATGTACGTAAGCATTTAGGGAATGCGTAGAGCAAGTTAGAATAATGACGTGATCAGTAGTCCAGAGGAGTGGCACAGCTCGTGCAGCATTGGCAACGGAGGCTTCTCCGGATCTCAGGTCTTCGAACACATGTGATCCAAGGTCAGTTGACGACTGTTCTGTCGCAGACCCACTTCGGTCACGTATTCCAAGCAGCATGGGCGGGGTTGCGTAGCCCAGGACAGTGGGCCTGTTAATTCCTAAGGGATGCAAATATATTTATCATTACCTGTATTTTATGGATATTCTGTCTAGTAGATCTGGTTTGGAAAGCTCAAGTCCTAAACGTAGTTTTTTAAGCCGGGAATTTATTTCATGTGTAAAACATACCGTGTTTAGTTGAACAACTTTCTGCAAAATTTATCAAAAGTATTCGTGCAATTTTTGAGAGCAGAAAATAATTTAACGAAATTAAATTTTTATCTGACATTTTATGAATATTGACCTGCGGAGAGGAAGCTACATACGTGTTTATCAAACACGAATTCCTTATTATTTTCAAATGTAGATTTTACAGTAGTTGGACAATGGGATTCGAACAAATAAGTTGATTACGAAGGCTTCCATATTGCGAGACAGCATTTTCCGTGTACATTTCGCTATTAGTTTTTCCTGCACAAAAATAAACTGTTTGTCATCACTGTATGTAATAAAGGGCCCCAGGTTGGCGCAGTGACCTAAGGAGTGCTCCCTTTTCCCCGGCTCTTCTCATTCCGTCGCTTCTTCTTAGGGATATATCTCTTGTGTCATCCTTAGGGTTCTACGGGCACCCAGTGAGAAGTCTACTCTCGGGTGAGTGAGTGATGAGATTTTGGCCGGTTTTTAACATATTGGTCTTTAGCAAAAGTGAGGGTGACATACGAGTGTGAAGATGATCCGAGAGAAAAACCCGCCGACTAGCGACATCTTCCGGCACGATTTCCACATGCAAAAATCCGGGGACCGACCTCGCCGAAATTCGAACCCGGATCGTCTTGGTGGAAGGCAGTGATCTTGCTTACTCGCCCACCGTGGCCCCTTGAAAAGTAGAGTAAGCGTAAATTTCACTCGGGCTAAATTTCGCATACCTTAAAGCCTGACGTTTTGACTGACCTACTCTACCGTGGTGAAAGCGGCTTATAAAACTGGAAGGTTGATCTGCGACAGTCGGAAGGTCTTGGAGCGAGGAGAGCTCGTGGTTACGAATGTCATGCAATTGTCGCCGGGAGGGATCGCAAGTCATCGACACCGAGGCGTGAGCAAACTATGGCCACGGCAGGCGTGACTTGCTTCTAACGCGCCATTGTCCTTCCTTTACTTCTGCAGCAGCGACGCATACATGATGTTCTCCTACGTATGTCACACATTTTACGGGATGATTCTTTGTAAAAAAAATGGTCTAAAGTTGTATAAAGCAAGTTTTTAGTTGGCACAAATATTAGGGGAAAAATTTACGTTTGAAAATTGACGTAGAAAACCAACATTTGTTTAAATAACGAAAGTTAAGTATAAATAGACGTTCCGGGTTTGGTTTGATAACACGATCTGCAACTGTGAAACAATGGTTTCGAATGCCTTTCACCTTGATTATATAATGGACGACTTGAATTACACGCCCCCTGACGTCACCGCAGGGGAAAAGTACTGTGGAAAACAAACATTGTTTACAAACATGCTGATTTGTTAGTTGGTAGCTGCAGAAAGCAAAAATGTTGCGCATTCATAGATTTGCACGCAAGGGTTAAAAATAGTAGTTTCTACTTCATGGTTGAGATACGCAAATACATAAGATTAATTTTTACTTGAAAAAAAAAAAAAAAACGGCAAATTCCAAACAAATAATAAATTTTCTTGACGTACATCTCATCCGGGACATTTGACGCCAAACAGCTAAATGAAAGTTATGTTCGGCTGCGGTATCCATGGAGATATGAATTGTTTCCCACACACCTGACTGAAGCTCCGCCTCTTTTCAAGTCGTCCATTGGGTTGCTCAAATTTAATTTCGTGTGTATTGCGTGTTACCTACCTGTAGCTCAACATTTTCTAAGTCCATCTTCTCGAAAACTGTTCATTTGAGGGTGTTGCTTGCAGCAAGGCAAGCTTTTTTGTTCATTGGGGCATCCTGCTACAAAAAAATTGCAATAATAAAAATTTTATGCAAAAAATGCTCCTGTAAGGCTTACGCCAGTCAAAAACATTTATTGCATAATTTTACCTTTCATGTATATTTTTTCTTGGAACATCTCGCGAAGTTCGTAACATACTTTTGTGAACATCCGGTGTATATGATCTGTCATTTATAAGGTGTCAGTTCTTATCTCTCCGCCTGTCTGCGTTCGTTATTTATCTGCAGCAACCGGTGGGAGACGGGCAGATGCCAACTCAACTGTTTGTTCCTATTTTCGAATAAAATATATTTCAGTGTCGTTAGTAAAATGTTGGCTTCGTTACTATTGAAAAAGACTGTGATGTTTATTTAAAGATTGTGTTTATGCCTGTATTAGTCTATCCTTTAGAAACGTCTGGTGTAGAATGTTGATTACGTTGAACGGTTTAAGATGTTGTTACAGAACTAGTGGTATACACCGTATACAGTTGCACAGGCGCAGTGCTCTGCACATTCGTTCAGCTGTCATTTAGATCGTGTAAGTTGTGTCACTTATCACACATGCGCCGAGTAACAACCGGAAAATAATACCATTAATAATGACACATTGTTAACAAAAGTACGTACACAACATTGTCAATTACAGAAATTTATTAAATGTACTGGTCTTAAAACAGCCATTGGTACGGTATTAATGTTCATAGATACTATTACACAGTTGCTTGACTAGCAATGTCGTATTGTCAAGTTATACCCAACTTGCTTGATGTGTTTTGAATTTAGTTATTTTATTGCCGCACATATTTCAGTTTGTTAACACCGTTTCACTGTAGGGAATTAGTAATGTAAGTACTTAAATTCATAAAGTTAAGCTTTTATTTTCGCTTATTATATAAAATAAAACACATGCTCACGAGCCGGCGTTTGAAAGCGTGTGCATGAACTTCCAATATCCTCTCAAACGCCATATATATGCAGTTGCAACTACCAGCTTTGCTATCGGGACATCGAATTTCAAGAAAGTAACCAGTGTCCACTCTAAGAGGCACCATGTGTAGTTTTACAATGTTATGTTTGCCATGCACAAATGCCCTTAACGCGAACAGCCTATACACGATGCAGAGCAATGCAGTGGTCGCGGAAGAATGTTTTCAGGCCGGCTAGTACACACGCACGCAGCTGGTGCACAGGATGCATGTTGTGAGGCGTGGAGGGGGGACCTCCACAAACTCCTG
Source organism: Medauroidea extradentata (assembly GCA_003012365.1). Lineage (NCBI taxonomy): Eukaryota > Metazoa > Arthropoda > Insecta > Phasmatodea > Phasmatidae > Medauroidea > Medauroidea extradentata. The sequence continues at coordinate 85,834 of PNEQ01001681.1, read as the reverse complement.
TGGGAGCGTGACGTCACCGGGTGTTCTCCAGACAATTTCTCTCCCCTCCTCCCGTATAGATTTCATCCTTATTCAGTAACGTGTCACGTACGCTTGCTATTGAAATGCCCTCCCCCTCCATTTACGTGTCTACGCGATTTAAAACGGAAACTCCTCTTCGTGCGTAAGGATACTGCAATAATTACATTTTAGTGTAAGAAAATTACCATTATTAATTTCCACAATAGTTTATGCCGATACTTATTTAAATGCCTACTTGCGAGATATGATGCATGATCGTATGCTATCAATGTTTTCCCCACTACAGTGTTTTCACGAGGTGTACAGATTTGTTTTGACATTTCATGCTTTGGCGTGGTAGGCATTTCATTGCCTTATCGTGTTTGAGCTTCATGTTGCTATGCGATACACGCAGAGTTTAATTGCTCTCTGTGCACACAATGATAGCTGCTTCTACTGTAATGTTGTGTTATCTTTCAAGTGTAGCTTTCTACCACATACGCGGTGCCATTGGCTACAGTTAAAGTTTTACTTAGCAAATAACATTAATGGAGCAGGTAGGTGAGTAAATGTAATTTCTCGTCGACAGCGAAATGTTACGAGTAGAGCCACTGACTACGGACAGACTGGAAACTGTGATTGGTTTGAGGGTGCGGGGAGGGGGAATAAATTGTCCATGGCCTTTAGTTATAAACCATCTCGTAATTATCGTGGAGTGATGTAGGAATACCATGTAAAAACGTGATAACAACCGGACCGGGAATCGAACCCGTACCATCACGAATGCGTGTCCAGTATGAAGGCCTATATACCAGGCGCATGAACGGTGTTTTAGCATGCAGCGTTTCTTTTTTTCATGCGAAGCCACTTAACTTTTCCCCAAGATGTCGATCTACGAATAGAACACACCGTCCGTCGATGTTTCTATGATTTAAAAAATGCAGCACGCTTGTTAGAAACATGATGTTGAGGTCCCTCTATTTTTTCCCCATGCTGCTGCAACTACAAATATACCTCTCCGGTTCGTAAAACACAACACTAGACGCTCACTTTGAACTTGCCTACCAACTTTCCACAAATAAAATCGTAGGATGGCCGCTTAAAATCCCACTTTAATGGCGCAGTTAAGGCGATGTCGCCTTTTTTTACACTGGACCATAAGAATTGCTGTGTACTATTTGCAATTATTTCATGACATTTCAAACTTAAATCTAAGGCAGTACTAAAAGTGAAAAGAACATGATATTTTATGTCGTAATATAAACGACGTACGAGTAAAGACGTCACATATAATACAAACTAGATTAACAGAGTTCAATGAGAAGCTGAAAAATATCATAATTTAGATTAAGTAACGTAAGATGTCCACGATTTTGAGCACTTCATATTTAATGCACACTAGACTGAAAACTATATGATAAAAACAACCTGAACTATGAAACCGAAAATGACATAATACTTTAAGTCAATATGGTTACAAATAAGAATAAGGATCAAGTGTACAAGTGAGATGAAACACAAATTAATTAATACATGAATAACAAAGTAACAAAAAATAAATAACAATGAACTGTAAATTAATCATGACAGCCTACAAATACTTTGTCAGGTAATCAAAAACTAAATTTAATAGTAATAATAACTATAAGAATAGGCGTTGTAATTACTCATAGATGACAGTCCCACTGCGCGTAAGCTTTGACTTGCATTGTGACTGGAATTAAAACATGTAAGCGCAATCGCCCTCAGAATTACCGAAGTTACGTGAAACCGAGAATATTCAGATGATGGTTTAAAAAATATGTTTCAGTTCATTTAATACATTTGGTTCATATATTTTAAATTGAAATGTTCAAAACGTTTCTCATAAGCTGATACATACCGACGTAGAAGGTTTAATCAACTTGCAGTGGCATTTTGAATAGTTGAATACATATAGTTTCATACAAATGCTTTTTAGTTTACTGTTTTTTTCTGGCATCCTCAGCCTCACGCCCCAGCCACGGAGAAACACACGTCTTATATTTGGAAGGCGTAGGATGGCGGGAGTATCCCGATAAAATCATCCGGCCATTGGCAACTTCTTCCACGTTTCTCACGTGCGAAAATGTAGACGTTCGAGCAGACACATTTTTTATAAATGCATTTGAAACAATGCCTGTTGAAAATAAAACAGCAGAAGTTTACATAAAGCGCCTATTTATACCAGTTATTCGAGAATGTCACGGTCTTGGTTAGATGGCTTGACTCTAGTGATCGGTGCCACGGAGGATTACTTCACACTTATGCATTAATTGAAATTAGCGTAGTGAGAATTGTATTTCGCAAGTTGTTTTGGCTTTGCAGTCTTTAGAGCCTATCATTATTAGTTGGTACGACTGCCTCGTTTGACCTTTGGGTTACGTGCATAATACGAAATTCTCTGTAGACAATGGAAACGTAGAGGATCGTAGTCTGTAAAGTTTTAAGATTTCCTTTTTTTAAATCATAAAATCTTAGGCGTTCAGTAAACCTATAAGCAGCCGTTGCCACGAAGCTTGACTTTTTTTGTGTTTACTACTGCGATAGTGTCTTAACCCGTCTTCTGATTCTGTTCTAGACTGAGGCAACGTAAACCACTCGTGTGGTTTTTTATTTTTTGTTAAAGCGGCAACTTTGTTCATGAATTTGTAATATTTTTGTTCTTACGGATGTTTTATAAAATGTTCATAACTGAGCCAAGAGCAGTGCACTTCAGTTGTCTCATAATAAAGATGCAATTGTCCAAATAGTGTATTATCCTTTTATTATCCTTTTCTAACCAGAGAAGACCAACGAGATGCCAATGCATTTTTTAAACAAAAATAGCAAAAAAAATTGTACCGAAATCACACGTTTTAATTTTAATTCAGGAGCGTCTCCTGCGCTTCATATGTCTTGCCAACACATGTTAAAGACCTTTGTTTTACGAAGTAGTTAACATGCATTACATTTCCGTGTGTGGGAAAACCAACTGGATTTTAAACCAACAAAGGTAGAAACATGCATTGGGTACTTCTTGTGAATAGTATAAAATTGTCACCTATATAACCAAAATGATAATACTGAATACTAAAGCACTGCACGTCAGTTAAGTGACTTGCACTTGGAGGTAATAAGGTAAGGTAAGTTGGTTTTACGTCTCGTCGACAACGAGCCGGTGACACAACTTGGTACTATGACAGGAGCTGGGAGAGAAGTCGACCATGGCCTTTGATAAGGAACCATCACAGCATTCGCCTGGAGCGATTTCGGGAAACCATGGAAAACCGAAGTTAGGGTGTCAGGAGCCTGGGATCGAACCCGGGTCCTCCCGAATGCGAGTCCAACGTGTTACCGTTGCGCCACTTCGCTCGGTAGAGGTAATAGTACTCAACATAAACCGATCAGTGGCACCCTTACCGCTCCATTTATTTTGTGCTTCACGTAAACGCAGCCTCTCTATGGAGCCGCTTAGTGGTGGAATCTTCCAGCAACTTCAGACGAGAAGTGACTGAACTGGAACAGACGCTCTGCTTTGTGAAGCCTTGGCTTTATGAACTCTTACAATAATAATAACAACAAAGCATGAGAGAATGACGACCTCGCTACATTGTTTAAAAAAGAGAAGCAAACAAATACGATAAGATATGTACGTATGTTTATTCGAGCCCCATGTTGAAATTAGGATTAGGGATATCCAACTTTGTTCGGTCACACTAGTGCTCGACCCGAATAGAGGCCGGTCGCGGGTTCGCTCTTCGCAGACAGCTTTGGGGATGATTTCCTCCCTAGTTTACCCCATTCGGTCTACATACTCATTCAAATCATCTGCTGGTGCGATTACTGCTATTGTAGACGTAATTTCGCCATAATTAATAACAGTGATCATAAGACAGTCGAGTGTCGGCGAGTTTGTGAGTAATTTAGTGATTGTCTGATTGGAACCTTGCCAATTATTTCGTATCTATGAAGCTTCACCCAGTGATCAGATCACTCGCATCCCGCCAAGGTGATCCGGGTTCGATCCCCGACAGGTCGGGTCCCGGACTTTCGCATGTGAGTATCGTGTCGGATAATGTCGCTGGTGGGCGGATTTTCTCTAGAATCTCCCGTTTCACCCGCCCATCTCATTTCTGCGTCTCTCCATTGTTGGACCTCGTGTCATCTTCTGGGGCAAGTTGATATCTATACTAGCGCCCAACCGTAAAGTCTGCACTTCATGGCGTGATACCCTGGCCCTTGAGTACCCTCCTCGTGCGATATTTATTTATTACATCCAGCCGTTTGGTCAACTGTACCACGCAGATTAAGTCCGGTGGTGTAACTTTCACTAGCCATTACTCAGCTGCACTCGGCCAACACTATGCCCGTGGGCCAAACTCTGGCTCGCCGCTGCATTTTGAATGGCCCGCCAAAAGTTTATTTAAAGTAGTCGTACTATATTTCTAAGTTATTTACACTGGCTAAAATATTTAAACAATACTGTGGAGACCATGTTCGAACTTTAAGAGGACGATGAACTGAGAATACACTGCAAATCAAATATTTTATATATAACTCTGTGACTTATAATACTATAAGAAAATAGGTAAATGTTGAGCTCATTAAAATTTGTCAATTTGAAAGTTATTTATCATGGCCTGTGACAAGGGTTGGTTCAACGTACGCGTGGAATAGTCGTGGTCCTTTCTCCCCATCTCCTTCCACCCGCTTCCCGGTAATGTTACCCGAGGGAGGACAAGCAGTCTTGGGCATTGCTTGGTCGATGTAGTCTGAGTATACAATAACACGTTGATGTTTTCCCTTCTGAATTGCCCGTATTTTCACCTTTCAACTAATTTATTTTTTCCTGAGTTGTCCATATTTTCACCTTTCAACTTATTTTGCTCTTTCCTGAAACACTTTGTACACATGTCTCATTTGTATGTTTATATTAAGTTATGTTTTAATGAGGTATTTACATAATGTTTACGTCATTATTTTGTTACATGTAGTCATTATTGTGAAGGAGTAGCTTTGTACGGTTTTCTCGCCAAAATTAGTTTCTGACAATTCAGTACCGTGCTTCGTAGACAGCTCGTCTTATATTTTACATAAACTCGTGAATGTGTGTGTATGCGTGTATGTATATTGTTACAGGGTTGCTACAGGTTTGGAAAACAGGGAAAATCTGGAAAAGTGAGGGGAATTTGATCATGATATTCTGTAGCGACGATCGTTTCTTTATCTTATTTCGAGTTCTGATGTGTCGAGTTAGAAAATGTTCCCACGTATACTTGGTTTGGGGTAAGGAGATCACTCAAAAAAGTACTACTTGTGTTTTTAGCCAGTTTGTATATTTCCACTGCATGTAAATATAAACTTTGCCACTTGCTTCTTTACGTAGGTTTTTTATTGTTAAGACCGAAAAATGTTATTTACAAGATCTAATTAAGTACACACACATTTTAATTTTATTTCAAAATGTTATTATCGGCACTATACTATATAATAGCTGCCAACAAAACAAGGAAAAATACCAGTAGTGTTAATGTTGTCTTATATTCAGTAACGGCTAGTGATTTTGTTTCATAGGTTAAACTTTTAATGCAGTAAGGGGTAGTGATTTTATTTTCATAGGTGAAATTTTAAATGCTACATTATGCCGAACGGATTGTATACACATATGCAATAAGAAAAACGAAGGGTACAAATAACGCACGGTCGTGTCCCTAGCAGTTGGTAATATTGTACCGCAGTGCAAGGACGACTTAGCAGATCTGTGTGCGGCGTGGTCCGGGGTTTATCGCACGTCCGATAACCTGCGGCCGCGTGTCAGTTGACTTGTGTCGGAGGTCAAGTCCAGCCTACTCCTAGCACTGGGATCGCTACACCGAGGAAAAGCTTGTAAACACGCTTGTGGTTAGTGTCGGCCGCCATGTGGGACGTATTTTGCGCGCCCGAGGTCAACAAGGCCGGAAGCAATAAAGGCGACGCATCACTCCCTATGGTAGCCTCTGGACTCTTGTTCTCGGCAGCTAAGCGCCTCTTGGAGACATTAAGGGGCCTGCCTACCTGCGCTTCAAATGCGTTGCAGCGAGTTACGACTATTCTCTTTTTGACGAAACTATTTCAAGCATATTATGTATGTATGTCTACGAAAAGAACACACACTTCAAACTATGTTTCTATTGTTTTAAAAATTCGACACGTTTATTAGAAATGTTATTTTCTGGCCATATCTGGTAAATTAAGTCGGATTCTAGAAACACAACTACAGAAACAAGCATTATACTTAGAACCATGTTGCCAACAAATAAAATAATGTGGTCACCGCTTAAAGTCGCATAGGAAAAAGGATAATAGTAAAACACTGCACGCCATTTGAGGGGCTGTGCGGAGAGGCGATAATACATTACATACGTCGATTAGTTGCACTCTTGCCGCTCATGTCTCGCACACACAAACGCAGCCTGTCTTGTGAGTGAGTGAGATATTTTCATCAGCGTTCAACATCGAGGTCTTTAACGCTGGTGGCGTGGTGGCGGTGGGTGGCGTGGGGGGGGGGGGGGGGGGGGGGGGGGGGGGGGGGGGGGGGGGGGGGTTACATGATGTGAGTATGGAGCAGCGCCGGAATGAAAATGCGGGGGAAACGGGAGATTCCCGAGAAAACCTGCCGACCAACGGCATCGTCCGGCACGATTCCCAAATGCGAAAATCCCCGTCGGAAATCGAACCCGGATCGCCTTGGTGGGAGGCGAGAGGTCTGACCTCTCGACCACCGCGATCTCCCCCCCCCCTCCCTCCGCAGCCTGTCTGGGGAGGTCCCGTAAGAGTTCGTATTAGATAAATAAACGCTGAAAACATCAATTGATTGCCACCTTTTTTTTTCGAAGCCAGTATGGATAAAATACTCAATGCCAATCCTAGGTAATGGTATTTGCCAACTTTACGAGTAAATATTTCTCCAGAATGACTAATTCGTTACGCGATCTCTTGCGCCGCAGTTGAATGCACGAGGTTCCGGCGTCAGAGATTGAGCCTCAGAAATTCGTAACACTGGAAATAATTTTGTGTAAAACGTTGGCTAAAACTATTGTCTATGATTGCTCTTGTTTAATTTTCGCAATTTGGCTTCAAGAAACCTACAGTTATAGATAATACTTTTAGCGTTGAATTGTGTACCACGCTCTCTTAAGTGAAACACTTAGCATGACTCGTTTTAAAGGGGAGGGGAAGCAGACTACGTATTGCCATATTTTGCTTGGAAATATATCAGCAATAATTTTTACATGTAAGAAGGAAGACTTTTTTTTTGACTCATCAATGCTCAACCGGCCTATGTAGCGTTGTCGGTTAGGCACCAGTCTACGGTGCGAGAGGCTCTTGAGTTCGAATCCGGGCTTGGACATGCATTATGTGTTGTCTCTTCGCCTCACTTCTCTCTCATCGGCTCTTAAAGCCCAATACACACGGTTATCTTTTTTGAAGAAGCAGGTGAACACCTTCTTGTTCAAGGCGACTTGCATCGTGTGAATGGCCGACTTGTATGCAAGTGGCGTGTATGTAAGATCTTGCATTCTAGCTAGAATCGTTTAGAGGCGGTTCTAATTTTCATGCACCTTCCCGTGCAAGTCGTTTGTTTATATTTTCATGTGGCTCGTTTACGTACGTTAATATATTCTAAATAGTATTTATTTGAGAGTAGAACACAAATTGAAGCCTTGTATAGGCACAAAACTTTATTTTTCAGTTTCTATCCTGTATATAACTGATGTATCTTATAATTTAAAATGACAAATTCCATGTCCTTGTTATTTTTACAGTAACAAAATCACAAAGTAAAAAAAATATAAAAACAAAAAAAAAAAAAA
>PNEQ01001681.1:11329-77881 GCA_003012365.1 Medauroidea extradentata | reverse complement strand
ACCTTATTTGGCATATAGGCACATTCAAGCTAGTACGCAAGTACTAACGTGTGTACGGTATGTTCATGAAGTGTGTATACAAGGGAGTGTAAACTTTCTTGTTCACCTTTTCGTGATCACCTTGGTGTACAAGAAAGAGGCTCGTGTGTATTGGGCCTTAGACCGCGTTGTTAAAGGGCTGTAAAACCCTTCCACCACCACCACATCAGTGCACAGCCCAAACCGCTGGAACCTAGAAACGTGAAATTTGGAGGGTAGCACCATGAAGGGATTATTCAAAATTCGTCTATAAGGACATCAAAACGGGTGGAATGTGTTTTCAACCAATGGCAGAACCCGATGAGATATCGGAATTTTCGCTTCAGTGGTATATCCTATTTATAAAAATTTCTGATAAACGATTTTAGTCTCTTCTGAACGTTTCGAAACGAAAATTAAATTGTAACAGAATTGTTTAAAAATACTAACACTAAGAAAAAAAAAACATAGATACATCGTTCGTCTTCACCAGCCAATGACTTGCCGGCATTTTTGCTGTATTAGGATTAATAAACATGTTTTTTCCTCTGGTTTGTGTCCTTTTCTTTCTTGTGTTTTGTGTCGCAGGAAATCGTTTCCGACCATGCATTGGTACGTGCTTACCCATCGTCTGGGTGTAATCTATCTCTCCTGAGTGTTTGGTAACAGCTGTATTGATACGTACCGTATAATGATTTTGAATAGCGTTTTCGAAATTCAACCTACAACCTCAATGGACTCATAGAAGCAAGAGATCCTAGGAATAAAATGTTCGGACAGGTAATGTAACGATTTCAATTTTAAGTTGAAGTTATTGGAAACAACGCCGGTAGGCCGCAGCTATTCGTACGTGCTTGGGCAAACTGTTGCCTAATCTGGGTGACGAACGATCCTCTAATTCAGATTCCATTCGCCTTCGCAGTATGCAACAATTTGTGCAAGCAGGAACGGATACTGCGGTATACCGCATTATTTTACGTTACTTCAATTTAAAATTGTTACACGACCTTTCCAATAATTTTGTTGCATGGATTTCTTGTTTCTGTTAGCTTATAGAACCCGAATTTTTAATTTCGGCACGCTGGTATTAATAATGAGTACTTAATTCTGAACTATGACTGTCACTGTCTCATGTACTGCTACACGTATATGCCATGGAAATGTTGATTTCTGCTTTAACTGACGGATACGAAGATAGTAGTCATGAAAATGTAAGCAGGGCCATCTAGGAGTCAGTCAATCGAATACCGGTAGTATTTTGCATTAGTCTGCATATTTAATGTAGTTCTTAAATCAGAACTAAGATTTTTTGTGGAATCATATCATATGGATGTTTTTATTTTTATTTTAAGGATTATAATGCATAACTGCTACGGGTGGAAATATTTCAGCAACTCTGTTTTTTGTCCCAACTTTGTAAAAATAATATATGGTAAGATATTTGTGTACCCAACTTGGCAGATTAATTGCGCCTCGTAGAGAATGAAATGGCAATCGGTAGAAGCGCTGCAATTGATAGTGTATTCGTGGTGTAGGCCTACTTGTGTTTTGATTTAGGATGCGTTTAAACTTTCCGGACGTAAGCAGTGGCCTTGAACAAGCTGGTAGATCAACTTTCACGTTGTTTCTTTGTTTACTGTTGCAGCGACCTTGGTGCGTTGGCTATCGGGTAATGTTAGAGGAAAATAAGTCGTCTACAACGCCTATGTTTACTACATAGGTTTCATGTGGTTGTGGACATGAGCGTGTGAGTTGTGGTTGCAAATCTCTTACAACAGGGCGCATTATGGTGCGAAAAGCGTTGTATAAAATCGCCTTCCCTCAATGCCAAAGAAATTTTACATTTTAGAGCAGTCTATTGGTAAAATTTAAATTATTGGTGTGCCCAAAATTAATTTAAATTAATGCAATGAGTGCTGCTACAGGATTACCTCCTAAGTAGGCCTATGTAGTCAACAAGTTTAGAGGGTGTGTTCGCACATTAGGGGTCACAACTGCAACCTATTGTAAACCCCTGCGCACGCTTCTTGTTGTGGGTTCGTTTTGTTGTGAGTGCCGAGTCCGTAACTGGGTGCCTCAGTCTTGTGTAATATTGAAGGTAGTATTTAGCATCTTTGTGCAATAACGTGCTTTTTAAAATGCGTAGTTAATATTTTCGTAGAAATATGGCCTTAATTTCCAGTTATCAGGCGTGCTTAAAATAGCGTAGACTAATTATTTTGCGCCGCAATACAGGCTTCACTATTGAGCTGCTGACGTATAGTTGTGTCGCTATTCGTCCAACAAATAATATAATATGTGTGTATGTGTCTTATTTTGATTTTTCTTTTGACAATCATTTATTTCGCAATGAAGTATGTCCAAGTAAATAAATCCAGTCATGCATTCCCATTGCACAGTTCTTTCAAAGACTAATAAATAAATGCGTATATATATATATATATATATATATATATATATATATATATATATATATATATATATATATATATATGCTCCAATGATTCCTGTGTTATACGCAGACACTTTAACCATTATGCCTGTATTGTAACGCAAATAAATGCAATTTATGGTGTACTCGCAGATTAAAAATTTTTCTTTTCAGGATTTCAAACAAGCGAAAATTTAAGTAATCCAATATAGCGAGGTATTAACGGCGATCCAGGCTCACTTGTCGTATACATCCAACCTATTCTCTACGGCTAAGTTACGTACTGAACTAGCATGCAATATTTCCTTTTGTCAGCTCGCCACTGCCAGACTTCTAGCTGTAACCCTGTCATTTCATGAAGTAAATATAAAGGGACGTTGCATGCTCCTGTAACGAAATTGTTGTTTAGAAGTGACAGCTAAAATTTTTGATTTGGTGTTTTTTTTTTAACACCAGTAGAGGTAAATTATTAAAAACATTTTTATTTACCATTCACAAGCAGACAAAATGAAAAAAAAAAAGTTAACACGGTTTGTTAATCGACAGAAGCTTTGCGTACCGTGTGGTGACCGGGACAGAAGACAACCGGAAGTATTATCCACAGATGTGAGGCCGAGCTAGGTGGCGCAACTGTGCCCGTGTCCGATTCCCGGCCATTATCCTTATTTTGGTTTTCCACGGTTTACAGAATTCGCTTCAGGCGAATGACGGAATGTTTCCTGCCGGTGGCCCTCTGGGTGGACGCATTTTGCTCTTTCGATGCTTATAAGAGCATAAGTGGTAAGGACGAGACAGCACTCGCATCACGCTCCACCATAGTCACTGAACTGACAACGCGCCTGTATGAGACTTCCAGTGATGACCCTATCATTTTGTAACGTAGAGTTAGTGGACCTAGCGCATGATAGTGCTGCAGCGTGGTGCGGAAAGTATTTTTCTTGTATAACTATTAAATATGTTTCCAATGCGTTTATCTACGAAAATAAGACCCACTTGAAAACTTGTGTCCCTGTGGGTTTAAATATGCCGTCCGCTAATTAAAAACATGGGTTTCCCAGCTCCTCAAAAGTGCTAAAAATTACTTTTTCACGTTGTTGCCGAGAAAATATCAAACGTAATAGGAAAACTAAATCATAGAAACCTGCATTGGACTTTACCACATACTTTACACAAATATAATAATACGGTCAACGCTTGAAGTCCCATTGGAAAACGGTTTCTACGAAAATACTGCACACTAGTTTTGTCCTTCGCTCCTAGAGGTGACGAGGTGTTTGACGTACGTGTAATATTCGACCTATCGCCATACCCGTTTCCGTGCCTCTAACGTAAAAAAAAAAGCTATCGTCCACTAACTCTTATAGATAAAGGTGTATTGCACACGTCTATACCATTTAACATGTACTGAACGAAGATATACATACGTAAAAAAATACCGCAAAAACTCTCATCTTCGCCATTTTCGGCTGCCATGCATTGAGTAGTGGAGAACCTGAAATGGGGATACACATCTGTGCAACGTTTTTTAAAAGATATTCCTAAGCAAACGTCACTCGTGTGCGTTGAACAGTTTTCGAATAATATGCAAACGGCCTAAGTTATGCACAACGCTCGGCGGGCTACGATCCATAATTTTTACTGCTTTCACGATAATTATTTTTTATTCCTAAACGAGAGTAGATGTAAAACGGTTGCAGTGTTTTGTTGAAAAAAAAAAATTCCCTATGTTTTCCAATTTTTTTCATTGACAAAAAAATATATTGATTAGGCTAATTCATCAATGAAAATTTCCTTAATTACATAATTAACTGAAACCGTTGTGTATTTTGTTTTGAAACATTTGTTAACACAGTATACACCGTTTTTTAACGAAACTGTGCAACTGTTTTCGATATCTGCTCTCGTTTAGGATTTAAAAATAAACGACAATTTAATGAAAGCAGTAGAAATGATGAATCATGGCGTTAATAAATGCTATGGGCCGTTGCCGCATAGTATATAATGGTGTAATTCCCACGTACAAGCAGGGCCGGATTTATGCATCGAGGCGCCCTAGGCCCGCGAGTCTCAGCCTCCCCCTTCCGCAGCCTCTCTTTTACATATTTCTTACCAACTCGCTTCCATTTCCTATTTACAACACCACATTATTTAAAATCACTATGCTCTGTCCTCTCGCAATGTATGACAACAATAATAGTAATGACAAAGTAATTAGTTTAACTCTAATACAGTTATTTGAAAATTACTATAAACCTCATCATAATTTTAATAGAAGGAGAGCATTAGTCCACAGCGTGAAAATTGAAGCCATTTAATTTTTTGACTGGTCGCCATATTGGCACTTTTAAAAATATTGATGGAAACTTCGTCAGTAAAAGTTGCGCCCTAGGCCGGGGCCTAATGGGCCTAGTGGTAAATCAGGCCCTGCGTACAAGTGTACTTTTTTGACAGCCGGTAAAAGTAATTTCAAAAACAATAATCAGTTTTATTATGATAGTGAAACGTTGCCCAGCAGATGATACTAGAAACCGACTCGGGAAGTCTCGTCCACACATCCACAGTTCACGCAGATCCGGACAATTCAGAAATCAAATAACCAATGAAGACGAACTGTATGGAAAATGTTGAGTTCATCCCCAGTTTCCCGTATCGCCATATGCGATGAGAGAAACATGCGCAGTGAACTGTGGGTGTTCTGCTCTTCATGATCTGTGCAGTCGTGGGCGGGGTGGATGTATTCTTCGTCGATTGACTCGCGGCAAAGATGCTCATGTAGAAGAGCTGTGGCGTGACAGTAGGGGCGGAATTCGTCGCAGATAGATAGCCACTCCGCATGCGAGACTACTGCGTCCTTTGTTGTGGAAGGAACAACATCGCGGCCGCTGATAATGGTCCTTGGCACGTCGCACGGCCAGCTGTCCCAGGAATGTCGAGAACAATGGCTCTCTTGTCGCCGGCTACTCTACTACCCGCCGCGAAAACGTCACTCCTGCACAAATCTCCGCAAATACAGGCTTCACTTGTCACGGGAACAAAGTTAGCCTCGCATGATGCCTCATTCCGTAGCAGTTCATATGCCCATTTTCTGTTAGAATTTCTATTTCCGCGTGAGCCACATTCCAGCACCTCCCAAGGAGTCTGTCTCTAAGCATAGCTGATTCCCTACCCAAATGCTTGCCCAGAAACGTAATTGAACGTCCTCTATTTTTCTGTTAGCTCTTTTGCTATATGGCCTATCACAGCATGACAATCAAATTTCATGACTGATTCTGTCCAAAATGGCGTCGACATCACAAAATAACGTGAGTAAACGAAACTTAATTTCGAACATTCTTTATTCAGTTTCTGTAGCCAAGGCCTAACCCACCATTTCCGTTTGCGTTTCTCATCTTTCATTTAATTAGAGTTTAAGGGCCGTATCTATAAACGGCTTTCGAATGACAGCCAACTGCTATCCCCATAGAGAAAGCATTGGTGAGCAGTTGGTTGTCATTCGAAAGCCGTTTATAGATACGGCCCTAAGTTTTTCTTTTACTCTTCTGCTACCCCGTTGGATATCGTGTAAATAATTCAAGGAGGAAGGAACATATTTTTTATAAAATTTGCTACTGAATCTGATACGCCCAATGCTATACTCGTGGATATAACAGGCAATAGAAATTAGGCATCGCTTGGGGTCTGCGTACCCTGCACTTGAAACTTGTTGCAGAGAGTTTTGAGTATTAATTTTTCTACGACAATACTAGAAAGTTGCGTTAAATGTGTACTTATACTAAAATAGCACTAATATCTCTAGGTATATGCTAAAAAAAGTTCATTACATTTTTAGAACATTATTTTCGGGTCTCTCATTTTGACAAAAAAAATTGTTTTTCCAGTCTATTGTATCCTTAAAAAGATATAAACACTCGTTGGACTTCCTCCTTCACCCCCTCCTTTTCAGAAAATATGGTAACCATCTGAAGTCCCATAAAAAGAGTGATGGTAGAGCACTGCATACCAGTTGAATGGTTTACACGTAGAAATAATACTGCATTACACACGCCGGTTAGGGGCACCCTTAGCGCTCGGCACACAGTCTGTCTAGGGAGCCACCGTAAGTTGGTGTATTGGAGTCGGTGCGCGGTCGGAGGTGACAAGGCGATCTGTGAGAAGTAGGCGGCTGCGGGAATGCTATAGCGAGAGCAAGTGTGATTCGTGCGTGGGTCTGACGCCAAGGTTGGTCAACTGATTGAAAACATATTTATATTGCGAGTTTATTGAGCACACGACATTTTAACTGCAACAGTTGTTTGCGAGTTGCGTAATGTAAAGCTTACTTTCTCGATAAACGCACATTAGAGAATGTATCATGTTAGTGTGAAAATGTCCAGTTGTTTAAATGTTATATACTGCGAATCTCAGAAATATAAAGTTTTATCTCATATTGTTGGTAATTTTGTTTAGTTTGTAAATAAGTAGGAAATTAGATTTACAATTTTTATTATATTGATCCATCCTAATCGAACAAGGGAAAGTTGCAAAGAGTATTTTTCTTTCCGCCAATGGCAACCATCTCCCGGATGTTTATTTCCGGCGGGATTCCAAGGGCGGACGCTATCTAAGCACAGTACGCGATTGCAGAGCTAGTAGTTGATAATGGCAATAAAAGCGTCCCACAAGTTGTCATACTTGCTCGTGTCACATCATATTACATTCCTTGGCATTCTCTTTAAAGAGTAAACATTTTTGTACATAGACAAAGAAAAAGTTAGCCGGCCTCCGGAGTGTTGTCGGCGGCATGCCGGCCAACGGTACGTGAGGCCCTGGGTTCAAAACACAGCACAGGCATGGATGTTTGTGTCGTTTACTTAGATAAGGTAGCTTATAAGCCGTCTTTTACTAAGCCTGACAGAATAAAACCGGAGGACGTTAATAAATCGTGTAAAATTAAAATTAAATTAAAAAAAGTTAAGTACTGAAAGAAAAATGTGAAAAATATTGCATGTTTTAAAATTAAAATATGTGAAGTACCAACGGGAACGAATGGAATAAGTGTTTATGTACTCAATGTGAAACACAACTTCGGGCCACCTTATAACCGTACAAAAAGTAGCCTTGAAAACTAGTTTCCAGGAAATACAAAGAACTGTAGTATTGATAGGAAAGTGTTTGTAAAATATAAAAATCGTTTTTAAATACATTAAAAATGTTTGTAAACGAACACAAATATTGCTTTATTGGTAAGTTTTCCAAACATGTGTAAATTTTACGACTACTTGTAGTGTTAACAAACATTTTATGTGCGAACTAGTTTCATTAGAGTACCTTTTGTGTGAATCTACAAAAAAAAAAGTCACGTGTGTGCGTGCACTAACCCTGAACACGCCAGTTAAAATATCCAGGTTTTTCAAAGGCAATAAAAATTATACTCAACAATTTTTGCCTACTTTATGGACACACCTAGTGAGTTGGCGTAACGGTAACACCTGGTCTGGCGTTCTAGAGGATCCCGTTTCGATTCCGGTCTCCGGCCATCCTAATTTCGGCATTCCCAAAGCCATCAAATAATTAACATTATATCACACATTGTAATCTGACAGTCGTTGGAATAAAGTAGTAGCTTATATTTTAACGCAAAGTGGTTCCAAGTATAAATAATTAAATTACTGATATTTCAGTGCTGTAGCCTCGTCTTGTGCCTTATTTCCATGCACAATAATCCGTATTTGAGAATATGTTGTTGTAACTGTCGCGACAGAGACACGAACATTTCAGGTCTGTGTAGCGAAACTAGTGCCACCGGCTCGACACGTCAGGAGTATGCGCAACTAGCGCATAAACGGAGGCCATACTAGGAAGGGACGAGGCTGTCATGCGCTAGCCACTCTCTTGCAGCGCCACATATTAATTTTATTGTAGTTTACCAACATACAAAAGCAGAATGGGCGTCACCAGGAATTATTTCAAGAGGGGGGGGGGGGCAAAGATTTAGAAATTTAAGTTTAGCTATCATAATACTAATCTATTATGAGCAAAAATATACTTTTTGTAGCGTCTGACGACACAGACCATTGTTTTGCAGCATTTGACGCAAATTAAGACCTTTTCACAGTGCCTGACACACAATTAGTGACCTTTTTTTGTAGGGTCTCCAAGTTCCACTTGCCCCCCCCCCCCCTTCGTGACGCCCATGAAAAGCAGTGATATTTGCAAGACTTGTGCAAAAAAAAAAACTACATCCAGTCATAGAAAAGCCTATTTTAGATTAACGTACATTATTATTATTTGCATTTTCCCCATTCGATCACCACGATAAACGCAATATAAACTCTTTCCAAATGACTCAATATAAAACATCAATATACAAACATGTTTCACTGTACATTGTATGAAGAATTTGGAATTACCTACCGGGAGTTTAAAAAACGAATTCTCTTAATTCGTTCTGATATATATATGAATCCTAAAGTAGGGCATATAAATTGACGTTCAACTATACTTGTTAAAAAAATAATCTAAATAAAGTTTATAGGCTACACCGTTAATTTTCATAATTTTAACAAGCCTACACTTAAATTCAATGTATGAAGTTTTCGCAGTTTTATGTATAAGGAATAAGGACGTACCAGTTTGTAAACCAGCCTATGGCTGAATTTGGCCGTTAATAAAGGAAACAAAGCGAGATGTTTTCGCGGAGTGGTATGCTACATAGTGCCTTTATTTAGGTGATAATTCTGTGTTAAGTCTAAGAAACAAAGAAGAAATTTCGCTGTTACAGAAACAACAAAATAAGTGCTTGAGATTAATCTTAGGAACATGCAAAGACACTAGCATTGTAAGTATGCTCAATCAACTTAATTGGCTTTCTATTGAACAGGAGATAAGCACCTAGGTATATGCTAAAAATTGTGTTACAAATAGTATGATTCATGGTCACAACACTAGACAGAAAAATTATTTATTTATAGAGTATTTTCTAAAGTAGGTTAACAATGTTTAATTTATAATGGATTTAGGAAGTTCAATAAGTTACCTGCAGAGGTAAAGGATTGTAAAAAATCTCTTTTTTCAAAGTTAGGGTTAAAAAATTGCTAAGGGAAAAATATGTGGAAAATTATTGGTATTGGAATTAGGGTTTTAGAAGTCACTGTTTTCAGATGAATTACGTTATCAGTTCTATGTAACTGACAAATATAAATAAATAAAGTCGCGTGGGAAGACGCACGTGGTTGACAGCGTGAGGTTGGCGTTCTGGTGACGGGTGAAGGGCGGGGGTCTTTATCGCGCGTGGACCGGCCAGACGCTTGGAGGCTGCGCCGCGTCTACGTAGCTGCTGGCGGGTCGATAGCTCGTCGCCAGTGTTTGGGTTCTGCCCCGTATCGATCCCCGTTGTCTGCCGCGCCCCCGGGGTTGCCACGTCGAGCACCCTCCCCGGCTGCCTTCCTGCACGGTCGCGATCTTTCCAGAGTCGATACCACCTCGCGACTAGGGTTACCAGACATTCATCTCGGAAAACGAGGACATTCTAACTATCTTACTTTCACGTAACCGATCGGAATTATAATAAATAAATAATAAAAAAAAAAAACTTGTGAAGAACACATATTTTCATATAAATAATCAAGTTTAATACTAAAGAAAACATATTTTTCAAATAAATAATTAAGTATAAAAATGCTATATCAGAAAACACAACATAATACGACACAGGTATCGTGGTGTGATGAGCCGCCTTGTATGTGTGACAGCAGCTTCATTGAAATCAATTTAGTATGCTGTTGTGTACAGACATTAACAGAAACACAAAACATGTCATGAAGGTAATATCTTATCCTGTTAAAAAATTAGAACATTTTTGGAGCATAAAAAAATTCTGCCGGACGCAAAAAATCCATAAAAAGGACATATTCTTTCGCCGTACGTATAGTAGCTCTACTCGCGACCACGCCCATTCGCCAGCCACTTTCTTCACAATTGGTACTTGTCATTTCAGAAATTATTTGAAATATTTTAGTTTTGGGAATCAGTGTTTTAACTGTGTTAATTAGCGAGTGAAGGAAACTGTTAGGTGCACAAAATATTCTGGAAACCGAACGGCGATCTCACAGCAGCAGATCACGGTAAACATATGCTACCATAAATGTCAGGTAATCGCCATTCGTGCAATAGACTACACAATATTTACAGTATATCCTTGTACGGCAAAGTGGTTGATGACCCTAACATAATGGGCGCGAAATGTAAAATGTTCGTGGTAAGGAACGTAAAGGCTTGGAATAGCAATGGTATGCACTTGGAAGAAAACCATCCCTAGGTCATTCTGATGGGAAGAGGCCTAGCGTTGGGTGTGTATAACTCGTTCGCTACTAGGTATTCCTCAGGAAATAAAACAAACCCTGCTACACATTGTCATCGGGTTTTCCCTTCAGCATCCGGCCCCCCACTGTTTGACAACTCGTAAATATTACGTTTGTATTGGGTTTTTACGTCGTCTCTCTATCACTGTTCTTTTTTTAGTACAGTTAGTCTGCAATAAGTCACACTCGCAGACGTAACTGTTCAAACTATTCTAAATCAACAACGGAGCTCAACCTAGTAACTTTGAGAACAGTTAACTTCGCATACAGCATCCAGGAAAGCTTGGGAAGACAAAATAAGGAGGGGGGCTGATGTTGGCTTGGCCTTGTTAATATTCTGTGAACGAGTCGCGGATGTCCAGTGCTTCAGGCCACGCTTCTCCGTTGCTGTTGTTTCCGTGATCATTATTTTTTAAAAGCCTAAACGAGAGCACACATTAAAAAATCATCTTGGCAGTTTTGTTTAAAATGGTTTTCACCATGTTGATTAATTTTGTTCAAGACAGTAAATACTATGGTTTTAACTTATTAGTGACTATAAGTAACGAAAATTATTATTTGAGTTATTAGTAGAATTCTTGTAACTTCTTGTCTTAAAAAAAAAAAAAAAAATAGCTATCACTGCAAAAAAAATTTCAAACTAAACTGTCAAACAGATTTGTGGTATCTGCTGTCGTTTAGGCTTAAAAAGTAATTATTGCAAAAATAACAGTAGAAACAGGCAAGTAAGGTCTTATCCTTTCGAATAGAAATTGTTTTTCCGTTCAGATGCAGCTGCCAGTGGCAACTGCTGCAATGTGTATATAGTATTGGGGAAGTACATAATGTGTCCAGATTGTTTTTATAAAAATCGCTGTTCTCTGTGTGCATGTTTCCTACTTCCAATGGGGAAAGTATACTATCGCAGACTTAACTAATAAAACATCTTTTTCATTAGGATATTGGGAAATGATCACAATATTAACACTCGTGCCAAAACGACGACTTGTTTATAACTATTCCTGCTCACGAAACTCAGGTATATGACAATTCCTTCACTGTTTCTGTTGCAAGAGCTTGGAATAATTTACCCTTGAATATCAGGAATTCGGCAACACTAAGCACATTCAAGCGCAATATGACCAAGCAAATCAAGACAATTCGCCGTTGATTCCATCAATTCGAATCACCCACACATTAATAAGGCCTTAACTTTTTCGTTACTGCATTACGTAACATGTTCTATAATTATGTATATATCTCTATCTAGATTTTAAAGTAATATATTTATTATTGAATCTAGTGGTGCTGTCTCAGATTTGTTAACTTTTCTTCTAATGTTCTTAACTGCACAAGTCATTTGTATTATTTATCTCATTCTTGTTTGTTAAATAACTTATAGAAAATGTATGCTGTAAGCTGCAAGTGTATTCCAGGATTTAGATTAGTTTTCATTTAATTTTTGTCGCAGCTGTCAGCTTATTTTATTTTAACTACGTCAATTTTATATTCTTAGTTACTATTTTCTATTGTTTCTAGTTAGATTTCAACTCATTTTATTGCTACCTTTGTGCAAGTGATATTTGTTTAAAATTTGGTTAAGTGTAAGAGAAGGCACTTAAGCCTTAACTTCGCCAAGAAAATGAAAGACGAAAAAAACATATAAATAAATAAATAATTAGCAGAAAGGAAATGGCCGGAGTTAACGTTCAAGTAAGGGCCGATATTATAAATCTCTTTCGAATGACAACTGACTGCTATCCCCACAGAGAAAGCATCGGTGAGCAGTTTGTTGTCATTCGAAAACCGTTTATAGATACGGCCCAAATACTTGTGCTCTGCAAATTGAAATGTCCCGGCAAGGCAAAGTGTCGAGCGATATGCGCGGTGTACGTGCGCTCTATCGGGCATTGTTCGCACTACGTGACCTCGACTACAGTATCGAACTCTGGTCGGCACTTAATGCCGAACCGGGGTCGCGTATCGAATAGACCGATTATTCATTAGATTTCTTTCAGAAGAGGGGCCAGTGAACATGCTGTTTACTGTAAACGAATTAACCAGATATGACTTATTTTTCCTTACTGACTTTATTTTCTATTAGGTAATTAGTGAACCTTATACATTAAGTTACGAAAATTGTGATGCTAACTCCAAGGTGTTGATATGATTTATATAAAATGCTGAAATTTCACACTGAACTTGTTTGTAATTGTGTATCCGGGGACTCGCGTGCCTGGTAGTACTTAAAATACATCAGTTACTGTTTTATAGCACTTTGGATTTTAAGTAATGCTAACCATCGACTAAATGAGCATGGAATCACTTACGAAATGGATTGAAAGCTGTTGCAGACACAATGAATACAAAAAGATTGAATGTGTAATTCGATTTGGTGTATGATTATATTTTAACGCAGCATCTCTTTGTAAAATTATTAACATGCCAACCTTAACAAAAACTTTGGATTTAATAATTTAAACTATAACTTTTTATTTTAAATCTTGTCCCTACTCACCCCATTCTACAGTACACCTTGACTTCGCTCTTCTCTTGTTTTGACTATAGTATTCTGGTTCAATTATTTTCTGTTTGACGGAATAATGATATGTAATAACTTCACAAACAATAAATGGAGTAAGATGGAAGAATACTGAAATCAGTCTAGTACTCAGTGACACAATACCCAATAAAACCTCGGAGGACAGTTCCATAGTACATGTTGTGATGTGACTGAAGCCATCTTTATCGCCGTATTGTGATGCACAAAACGATTTGTGGGTCGTAATTTATGATACAGTACAAAATGCATTCAGAATATAAAAGGAGCAGAAACACAAACGATTTTATTATTTAAATCAAGTGTAATAAATTTACCGTTATGTTGTAAACTATACAGTTAAATATAATTTTGTATTTCGGCGCTTTGAATATTTCGAAATAACATTGGCAATTATATGTCACTAAGTAAGATAAACAGTTACAAAATAATAAGTACACTTACAGTCCAGTAACAAAAGTAGGGAGTGGGGCAAGCCCCTTCCACCCTCCAAATTCATATCGGCACCACCCATGATCATAGCAACTGACATTGCTACTGTCTTATAAATGTTTGACGACCATAATGTTTATTATTACGTGTAAAACTTACTGTAGATAATTTAATTGGTATTTTAGTACGTGTTCCAATTTGCACTTTTCCATAACTAAATGGTAATCGTCGGACCCAATTTAATTTATTAAAATGATGTGTGTTGATCTAGTAGTATTTAATTGTAAGAAGTAAGGAGATGTAGTTAGCAAAGTGACTAGCGTACTCTACGCCAACCAAGGTGATCCGGGTTCTACTCCCAACGCACTTGGGAATCGTGTCTGACAATGCCAGTTTGGCAGGTTTTCTCGGGGATCTCCTGTTTACCCCATCCTTCATTCCGGCGCTTTTTTCATACTTCATGTCACTCTCACTACCAGCGCTGACCAAAATATCTTCACTTATAAATATGAGCCAGTTTACATTGATGACTAGGTATGTGCAGAGGGGAAGCATCTGCTTATGTGTGGCAATACCAACATTTGCATTTTTTTTTTTTTTAGAATGGTGGTCTGTTTTCTCTGGGTGATTACTAAGCATCCCTTCTTCTGGATCTGTCCTGGCGAGTGTAATAAGTCGTTCAAGTCAGTTTTGCCTGGCGTCTCTAGTTATAGCAGATGTTTGGAAACTGTGTGTCTAAACTCAAGACATAGTTTGTTCGGATCAATTGTTAATAAATTTAGGTCATACACTTCGGTACGGAAATGTATTTTTACAAAATTTAACAGTGTTCAAAGTTGTGTATAACGTCTCGAAAGCAATATGTGATCATGCATGTATGTTGCTTTTCATGTGAGCAGGCACACGAAACTGAAGCGTTGACTTAGTGCGCCTATGTCCTACTGCAACTAGTACTGCACACACATGCATCATATTGTTCTGGTGTTGAACGCTACAACTTTTCCAGACATACGTGTTTGAGATCCTTTATTGCGATTGGACCAAGAAAACTGTTCGTGCGTTTATCTTAAAAATTTCACTCCGCATTCAAACTGGAGTACACTGACGAATTTGGACTGGACTGAAGTGAGAGAGTCGAGTCTAGACGCTGTGGTAACATGGGGTGTAAAACCTGAATTGATATAAATTTTTAACGCCTATAGGACTCGTCTGAACTAAGACGAAGTGGTCTTCACATTGAATCTTGAATCGGTTGGTAATGCAAAAGGTTGGAGTCGACTGCAGCAAGGCTATCGAACTTTTTTTTTTTTGAAGTATTTTCGTTGTACATACTATATAGATTACTACAATTTTTTGTAGTTCTCTGTATAGCCAAAATATGTTGTTCAGTCTGAGGTCGCTCCATTTTCCAAGTCTGTCTTAAATGGAAAACTGTACGATGAAGCTCTTTTCAGGCAATGTTCGCATTTCGTTCGCTGCATGTTGGTTGGCGTCAGAGTACAGACGTGTCTATAATTTTATTCTAAAAGCCTATCAAATTTAGCCGAATTTTTTTTCTTCAAATGCCATGTAACGCCATGCATCATAAACTACGACGATTTTGTCTTTCAATTAATTTAATGTCATGCATTTTGTCAAAAAAATTATAGGAGACGCATTTCCGACTCTATTAATTCAAGTTTCGACCCTTTTGCATGCTATATGATTATATGAAATTTGGTTAAGTGTAAGAGAAGAAATTTTAACTTCGCAAAAAAAAAAAAAACTAAATAAATAAAACAGATAAATATAAAACCATACAAAATAAATATGTGTATAGTTTTTTTAAAATTAATATAGGGCCTAAACAAAAATAAGAAATTTTGTATTGGTTTAATCAAATATTTTTGAGTTGTGTGGCATTAAGTTAGTGAATAATTTTAAATAGCTTCACTTATTTTCTACATCATTTGCCTACAAATTGTGTGATAACTATTCGGGTGGCCCCTTCAATATTTATTAAATGAAAATCAAATTGAACAGTTGTGCTATTCAATGAATGTTTGCTCGTGCGAAAGGGCATTCATCGCACTACACGTGTTAGTATGGCCACAAGTTTCCCGATCAGCCCGTACAGTCTCTTGTTGGTATGACTGCGAGGCGAGTAAGTCGGCGGGGCCGGGCGTGACTAGGTTTACGCTGTGTATTGTTGGTTTACGGATGAGCGGTCTTGAAAACATTGTGTGCTGTATCTTCCTGCATCCTTCCTTTACGTGCTACGAATATGAAAGCCGTGTGGCTGTTTGAACCACGAGCATGCTATAGGTGCTTCGCGATAAAATGAGAGTTTTTGAAGACCATCGGGTCTAGAATAATAATTACTCAAGTGTTTTATTGTAACTTGATATTCTAGCTTTTGAGTTACAATATATACGCATTGAATTTTTCGTAGGTTGCTTTGTTTGTATTGAAAAGTGGCGGGAAACTACAAATCATATTAAAGGGGTAAAAAGTAGTAAAGGTTTCGTAAGTACTCACGTTATCCCGAACCAACTTTAACAGTATTACGTTTTGTACTTGGTGGTGGTCACCACCCACCTTGGTCACCACCTACTAGAAGACTGAACTGTTGTATCGTAAAAAAAGTATTGAATTAGGTATGGTAGTTCTAAAGTTTGACGATGCAAATATTATTTTAAAGCCCAACAACTCAGTCAAAAAAAGCCTTGTCTAGATTTCTGTATCTCAAAATGTATTTGATATTCGCTGCTTTACCCTAGTAAAACTGTATAAACACCGGTTCAATTCTCTTAAGATGCAGTATTCGCCGCCATCATTATTTAAGGCTGTGTGTGACTCAAGTAGCCAGAGAGCACTTTCTCGCACCCTCTTCACGTCACAGCGTGTACTTTCGGTTGTACCAAATTCGGAGGGTGGGCCAAGGGAGAGTGAGCGACATTGCTCCCTCGCTGCACCCTCTCACCTACTCTGCATAGACGTCTTTGTTTTTATTCAAAATTACTGGAAAACATTTACTGTGAGTTTTCTGCAGTCATTAATTTTTCCAGCTTTCCTCTTCCCATGCTAGGTTGCAGTGTTTCGAGTGTGCATGTATACATTTGAAGAGTGAACCAGAGTGGGCGAGAGTGAGTGTGTGCACACTTTATTTTAGACTCGGCCTACATTTGGCAATTACTTTTGTTTATAATATATATATATTTACATTAGACTATGCTTAGGTGTAAAATATGACATTGTGGACAGCCAAATATTTCATTAAGGCCATAATCCCATCATTTCTACTGCTTTTACGATAATTTCTTTTTATAAACGAGAACATATATCTAAGAACTGTTGCACAGTTTTGTTAAAAATAGTGTATGCTGTGTTAATTAATCATTCCAAGACAAAACATACAGTGGAATGATGTCAGGTAATTATGCAATAAGATAAATTTCCATTAATGAACTAATTACTAAAATTTGTATCATTTTATGTCTAGAAAAAATTTAGACTACACAGGTAGTAAAAACAATATGTAACAAAACTGTGCAACTGTTTTTCGATATCTGCTCTCGTTTAGGAATAAAAAAAAAAATAATTGTAGTGAAAATACAGTAGAAATGGTGGATCAAGTGTGTTCAAGTGAGGAACGATCGTAATTTTATGTTTGTATGAAATAGTGTTACTTTTGTAGACATTACGTGGTGGTACATTTTCCTCTTACAACAAAATTTAGCTCAACTAGTTTTTCCATAATGGCACTGCAAAGTCAATATTTGCACGTTTTAGTTATTATTAGCCGCAAAAACCAGCGAACATACATAAATAAAAAATAAAAAAAACACACTGAAACTATATGTCGCCTATTGCTGGACATGTTTTAAAATCCATTACAAAATATTTTTGCCTTAACAAAAAATTCTGAAATTTCGAATTTTTTGCCTTTTTTATCGCTTTTTTAATACAAAAAATATTTTGAAATGGATTTTAAACATGTCAAGCAGTAGCCCGTGACATGTAGTTCTAGTGTGAATTTTTAATTTATGTTCTTTAGTTGTGAGGTTTATAAGAACTAAAAACGTGCAAATTTTGATTTTAAAGTGCTAATATGGAAAAACTGGTTTAGCTAACTTTTTTGTAAGAAAGAATGTACTCCGAAGTAACGTCTACAAAACTAACACTATTTCATACAAACATAAAATTATAATTTTTCCTCACTTGGATGCCCTTAAGGTGGTCGTCTGGCCAGGTCGTAGGGCGGCTTGCAGGTGAATGGCAACACCATTGAGTTGTTCAACGGCGGCAACCCCATACTGCCTAGAAATTAGTTGGACAGGCGCGCGCGGAAATAAGTACGTCGCCCTTAACCTTCTCGTTAAGTTATCTTGCCGTTACGGAAAAGTTGAAGAAGGGAACGCAAAGATAACGAAACCAGTTTCATGTTGACTTTACAGTTGGTGCGTGAGCAGGCAGATGGCGGTAAGGGACGTGTAGAGGGGAGAAGAGAATGTAGATGTTACCTTCATGCTGCGGGCGAGCACCTCGAGCAGGCAGGGCCGGCGAAGGCGGTCGGCTCGCGGCACGATGGTGAAGTGCAGACGCTCCAGCATACCTCGCACAGAATCTGGCTGGTGAGACACGGTGCTGGCCGCCAGGTCTTCCAGTGTGACGCGCTCTAGCCGCCACTCGTCCGTGTTGTTGTCGTAGCCCTCGACGACGTAGCGCCGCATGCGCTCGTAGCCGTCCTCCACCGCGGCGCTCGCCTCCGCCAGGTCGGATAGCCGCAGCTCGAGGCCGAGCGCCGTCGGCAGTCGCTCCTGCAGAGCGTGCATCGTCGACCTCACCGTAGACTGCAGCCTCAACCCCAGCGCGTCCACCCGCCTCGTCGTCTCAGTCAACCGCTCCGCCAACTTGCGCTCGCTGGACTTGAGGAAGGGCAGGTCGACGCCGCCGTCCACGTGGCCCCACGTCTCCGCCACATCCCGTCCCACCTTCAATATCGCCAGTACCGTCTCCAAACTAATGGCACGTGCAAACCCCTGCAGCGATGCCGCCGCCAACAACACCAACAACCACCACCTCATGCCGCCGACCCTTACAGTCTGGTTCCCGCCGCCTTGTGTCTGCGTCTGTAAGCCGGCCGGGGTTTCCTTCTATGTGGGCTTCCTGTGGCGGCGCTAGCGGCGTGCTCCCGCAGTGTTGCCAACTACTCGTGTGCCGTTAACCCGCCCAACCGCTAAAAAGAAAGTTGTCGTGTTACAAGGCCACAGCCACTCACGTCTCCCAAGTTCCAACTGTGCTCGTTATATTATGAATCACCGCATCTTGAGTGCAGTCGTTTCTTACTTTTTCTTCATAGTTTTATTTTAACAAAAATTTATCTTAGGTTCAGAAGATTTAAGAATGAACTTGTAAATGCTTCACTCTGTTAGTGTTTTTACGAGAATGTAGTATTTTATTTGTAATCTGGATTGAATTTATATGATCATTTTAGCTACCGTTAATGTTTTTTTCAACAACTTAAAAAAAATGTTTTACAGTTATGGCATACAGCAAGTGAAATGCTTGCAGCAAAAAATGCTTCTAAACATAATTGAAATAAAAGTCATTGGCTGTAGTTGTGTGACGAGCCGTTATTCGGCTCTCTTGAGTGGAGGCTGAAGCTTCTCAGTGCAAACTGGAACCACGGGAGGTTTCTTCTAATTCTCGTGCCAATTGTTCGTTTCAAAAGTTTCAGCAACTGCATGTTAGCCCCGGGCTCTGCTGGCCTTGATCTTCGCGACCACTCCTCGCCTTAGTCTAAGATCAGCGAGGAATCTTCTAAACATGCGGCCGTCAAACTTGTGTCTGTTTTAGTTCTTTTGGTAGTCCAGTGTATTGCTTGCTAAGTAGAGCGCAGGTATTATTTATAAAGAATAATATTTCTTGACTGGACTAATAATTTGTCATGAAAAATAATTAGCTTACTGTGCGGTACACATTCACGATTTACCCCCGGGCAATGCAGGCAAAGCACACATGACTGTCCGTATACTTCACGCGCTAGTTCAGTTGCAGTTAGGCCTTATCTGACGAATGTCATTACATCTCATTTTGCTTTTGGAGCTTAATTAAGTAATGATATATGTATGTATATGTATGTTAGAAGTTAGACTTCCAGGTATTCTTACAGTAATACCCCGCGTGTATTAGAGGCATAGGAAAAAGAAAGGAAATATTATTTTCTATATCCTAGGAGCTTCCTCCGGCTCTTCAGTCTATGAGCCAGACCCCACTTTTCTTCAAGAAAATAGGCTGACCTCGAACATAAAGCTGAGACTTTTATATTTCGTCAATTTGATGCCGCTGATTACGAATATCGAGACGTGGACATTGAAATCGGCAGCTTTCTGTCTCAAAATGGCGTCCAAAATGGCAACTCAGTTATCTTACCACTTCGTCTTTAAGTAGGCGTAGTTTCTTTCCTATTAAATATTGCTTAATTCTTTGAGCGGAATTGATAAATAAATATAATTTTTATGAACTGTATTAAGGGATCATTTACATTTTTTTTAAAATAGTATTTTACGAACATCAATATTATGAGACGATTCATAGAAAATTTCGGACGGGAATCGAAAAATAATCTGAAAAAATGTTGAAGCCACATTAATTTTCTATGTTTTGAGCTAAACAACATACCAGTTATATTGAAGCATGCGTGAGTGAGCGCACCGAAACAGTCACTGCGCACTCCATGAGCGAGACATTGTGGGCTCAACTCGAACATGAAAGCGAAACTTTCATTTTTGTCGATTTGATATCGCTGATTACGTATATCAAGACGCGGTAATCGAATTCAGTAGCTATATTTCTATAAATGGTCTTCAATATCTCGTATTATTATTTTTTAGTAAATGAGCGCATTATAGACGTTATAATCGGGAAAAGAGGATTTGTATTATTTTTTCTTTACGTGTGTTCAAGTTGTAACGCAAAAGCGTATAATGTTTGGAATGTAATATCCAAATTGCCAAAAAAAATTGCAGCCGTTAAAGACAAGCTACATACTTTTAGGTAGGAGCAAATATGAATGAGCGAGTAAACATATTACCGTTACAACTTTGATAGCCATAGACGTGCGCAAGGCAAGTGCCACAGGTGCCTTGGTTGGTACCACCATTAGTTATAATTGACTTAATTTAATTTTTTTTTCACTAGGAGACATAATTAGTAAAGTTTTCTATATAAACTATAGTATTTCCAAAAAAAAAAATAAATAAATATGTTTTCCAGACTACTTACAGCTCAGAAAGCCATAGAGGCAAAACAAAGATGTATGTAGTTGGAGCTGCGCACGTGGCGGCGATTAACAATATCTAGTTCCTGTCAAATGACATAGAATGCGCGCGCGGTACACTTGTCCACTCGCATGTAGACCAATAGTCGCCAGAAGTGCATTCGCGTGATTACGATAGTATTTGTAAGTGAATCAAATAATTACATTACACACATTGAGTCAAACGTTTTCAAACATTTCAAACTAAATTTTACTCTATTTATAGTTTCTAAATTTTGCAATAGATTATGTTAAGATATTTTTACTAAATGTTACGAATTTATTTATATAGTACAACCGTTGCAAAAATTAAAACCCTAAAAGTAAATGTGAGAGATACTAAACTAAATTAATATTTTTCTATGTGTTTTGCAGGCATGTAAGTAATAATAAACATTTAGTCCTTGGTTTTGGAAAATTACAATTTGAAAGAAGAATTAGAAATTCTTAAAAATCCTTCAAAAAAGATTAGATTTTAATACAGTGAGGTCAAACTATTCGTCAGGATATTCGATCTCTCTCAGTCAAAATGCCTTGGCCCCCAAAAGAAGAAGATTTAATGACTAATACTTTGTCAACTTTTTTTGAATATCCAAAGTCAACTAGATTGATTAAAGTTCTGAGGTTCGTAAACTTGCCATTGCTCAAGATATTGTGTTTGCTGTTTTAGAGGGGCAATTAAAACTCCTAAAAGCATTTTCCTCATGAGTTATAGACACTAGAAGCTTAGAAGTTTATGGATGCAAAAAACAGCAAAAAAAAAAAAGGTTGTAATTCCTAATGCAAACACGTAGCTCTTGATCGAATACAGCTCTCGTAGTTTCTGACAACATTGATAGGTTGGAGAGAACTTTGAGTGGTGCATATACATCCCAAAGGGTTAATTATATTATCGTACTGAGTGAACATACTGAAACATATCTTGGATGAGTCAAATACTACCCCAGGTACAGTTTGTGAATCGAGCCCAAGTCCTCCCAAAAGGAAAAAGATGAGGTTTATTCCGGAGAGCTATATACAGCACCCAAATTTTCCATCATGTTTCAATAGAAAGCAGGGGCCAGAAGAACTGAAGTTCATTAACGAGACAACAACAATCCCATACGAAAAGGTTTCAGAAGAACAGAGAATCCATTACATGATCTGGGTAGCTTCTCACAACTTTGCGAGCAGACCAGACGTACTAGCACCTAATTGAACTAGCTTTAATATTCTTGTCATAGATACTGTTCTAGTTGTACAGAGTAAAATTGCGTACTTGGACGAAATTGATGCTGCTGCGACTGAGTATGCTACTGCTTATGAAATACTTCAACGTGCACTAACCATAAAAGATTCCTTGGAACTTGATGGTATCATTTCTGTTTTTGACCAAGCTCTATATGCCAAATGTGCTGAAATTAAATGGCAGTATTCAAAAGGGTTTTGAGTCTGTTGTTATAATGATGGGCGGCTTTCACTTACTGCAAGTGCTTTTCATTGTTATTGGAATTAGATTCGGGGATTCAGAGATTTGGCAGTCTTGAGGAACGAGTAGCTCAAGGGTCCATTGCGTCGGTGCTGAGTGGGAAAAACTATAATGGCGCAGTTCGTTTCTACAAAGTTCTTTATGATGCCTTACTGAGCCTCTTGGTGGATCAGTTCCACTCGCAATTGACAGAAGAGCAAG
Organism: Medauroidea extradentata; assembly: GCA_003012365.1. Lineage (NCBI taxonomy): Eukaryota > Metazoa > Arthropoda > Insecta > Phasmatodea > Phasmatidae > Medauroidea > Medauroidea extradentata. The sequence continues at coordinate 55,153 of PNEQ01001681.1, read as the reverse complement.
AAGGGATAGTAGTTCAGTTACAGAAGGAAGTAGATAAACTGAAAGAGAATATATGTGCTGAAGGTTTTGAAGAGTTTTTGCATTCAAGTGCTTTGGAAGAATGGTATCGGCTGTTCAATACATTTATTTCAACTACTGCAGAAAATTCAGATTTATTTAAGTTTTGGCTGACATTTTTAAGCGTGTTTGAGCTATATCTCAGCCTAATCTATTCTACTCGAATGGAAGACTGGTTGAAGCATCGAAGCTTGCATTCCTTGGATATTTGCATATGACAGCTAGAACTATTCGAAATACATGATACCATACCTAAATGATATGAAAAGACTTCAGAAATTACATCCTGCTGTGTATAAGGCATTTTTGGAAGGTTTGTTTTCACTTCAGATGAGTGAAAGCAATGGTTTTAGACGCAATGAAGCTGACAAAACTATTGGAAACACGATAAATAAGGATTGCAAAGGCCCCAGGTGGCAAAAATATAATTATATGTATACTGTAATTATGTAAGTAAATGTTTTACTGATTCTGAAATACATTGCGTATGAAGTAGGCTATTTTACTTCACTGAATATTGTTGAATAGAAAAAGTAACTTCATCTACTTGAATAAAAAGTGATCAGATGCTGAGCCGCCATTTTTTAGAAACCATTTAGAGAAATAAAGCTACTGATTCCAATTTCTGCGCCTTGATTCGTACTCAGCGGAATCAAATCGACAAAATATGAAAGTCTCGCTTTTATGTTGATTTGAGCCCACAAATGTCTCGCTCATGGAGCGCGCAGTGCCTGTTTCAGCGCGCTCACTCACGCATGCTTTAATATAATTGGTATGTTGTTTAGTTCAAGACATATAAAATTAATGTGTCTTCAACATTTATCAAGAGTATTTTTCGGTTCCTGACCGTATTTTTTTATGAATCGCGTCACAATATTGATGTTCGAGAAATACAATTTCAAAAACTGTTTTCTTTAGCAAATTTTTAAATTATCACTTAATATATTTTATAACAATTATATATTTATCTATCCCGCGTTTCGAGACGAACAAAATCCCGTTTACATAATAAAAACATACTAAATAGGAAAGAAACTACGCCTATTTAAATACAAAGTGGTCAGATAGCTGAGCCGCCATGTTTGGTTGTCATTTTGAGATGGAAAGCTATCGCTTTCAATGTCTGCGTCTCGATATTCGTAATCAGCGGCATCGAATAGACAAAATATAAAAATCTCAGCTTTATGTTCCAGGTGAGCCTACAAATGCTTCTGGCTCATAGATACTGCCTAAGGAATAAAGCTGCGGTAGTGGTTAGATCATACGTTCACCTCCCATCACGACTATCCGGTTTCAGTTCACTGCGGGATTGCTCCTCGAATGTTTTTTTTGGTACATTATCGTTATCCATAATGTTGTTTCGGGTACTCTCGTTTTACCGCCTTGGCATTCCGCCGTTTACTTCTTGTCATCGTCACTAGTGTCCGAGACCACCAAACTCTCTCCGCTCGACTCCAGTCGAGGTCACCGGATATCAGTTATATGCGTCACGGATAATTACTAACCATCTGATTAGCGCAACGTTTTTATCCGCCGTCAGAATAAACTTGGTGTGTATTGTTTTTAAATAATTTTAATAAATAGCCTAGGCAGCATGGAGAATAAAAATTGGAACACATTTAAATAACTTTCAAAACTAATATTTACAAAAATAGCTACCGATACCTGAAACCTCATAAAACACCACGTATATGATGATTCCGCTCAGAATTTTTTTCTGAGAGGGTAGTGATAGAGTTTGACTAAAGCTGTAGAAAAAATTCGTTACGCGTTAAAAAAAAAAAAAAAAAAAAAAAAAAAAGGGGGTGTGGTAATTTGTGAGTTTCCACTAATGTACAAACAATATGAATAATCATGTAATGGTAGGGTAATGTTTGCAATGGGGTGTTTGACAAACTGATGTGTTTTGGATACAAGCCATTGCTAGTGAAAGTTTAGTCGCAGGAAACACACAGTTACCAAAAGAACTAAGTACAAGAAAACGAGCCACAAAAATTTAAATATAAACATGGTGGTTTGTTTCTTCTTTTTTAAAAATATTAATGTTATTTTTGTAACTGTCGTTGTTTCTTCTTTTCTCGTATTTAGTTCTTTCTTTCTTTTTTTTCCAGTGTGGGTTTTCTTGGACTGAACATTCGCCAATGGCGTATCTCCGACAGAACACCGTAGTTTGTGGTCAAAAGTCGTACCTATGTAAATATGAAAACATAATGTAGGTATTGTAGGTAAGAAATTTTTTAAACGCAAACATATCGGTCGAAAGTGAAGAGATTTTGGTTAGCACTTAACATCTAGGGCATTGCAGGTGAGGGGTGACATGTTACTCGTATAATGAGTATGGAGCGGTGCCAGAATTAAGGAGTAGGGGAAACGGAAGATCCCGAGAAAACCTGCGGAACAGCGACATCGTCCGGCACAATTCCCACAAGCGAAAATCTGGAGACGGAACCCACCGGGAATCGAACCTTGGTGGGAGGCGAGTACTCTAGCCACTGTGCCAATCGTGGTCCCCACGTCGGTCGAGTAGTTATACTCTGTCCACTCTAAGGTTGCAGCAGAAATAAAACTTGCTAACGAAATAAATCAAAGCAATGGAACTACACTATATCTTGATACCTCACGTTGTGATTGTGCCGTAACACAGTTACCTTGTATTTTCCAGTATTTCAAATTAAATTTATCCTGTGCAAAACAGTTTGTTGTCATTCACTGAAATGAATTAGCTGCAAACTTAGAATAGATATAGTGTAAAGGAGAAGGGGTTGTTAGCCCCTTCTTAGCCCAAATTGAAACCGCCCCCTAATCCCTTTACTTTTCATCTGATGAAATTGCAGAACTTCGCCGCAAATCCATGAAAAACCCAGAACAGAACATCTGCAGCACGTGGCTGGTTTTTATTTTTCAACATGGTGGCCGACTGACACGGCGATAATGCATGTTTCCCTTCGGTTGGTACTGTGTTGCGGTTCTTCGTCTCAAACCGGTATACAGGCCAGAGGGTTCCCAGCTACGTGATAAAAATCTAAGAATCGGAGCCGAATCTATCAATTCCAGTTGCTTCTCTGGCCAAGAGTTCTATTCTTGAGAGCAGTCATTTTCGTTCATTGACTTAAATGCTGTCTTCTGACGATTCCAGCTTCCAGTTAATACTTAATGTGGATGAAATAGCTGCTTGCTGTTTTGTCCATATTGGAATGGTGTTAAATTTTTTAGAAGGCGTGTTTTAAATATGACGGCGCGGTATTTCTATAAGATACATATTTAAAACCAGCTGATTGTTCTGAAGTTCAGAACAGGTGGTATGGGCTTATAAAAATGGTTGTAACTCTAAATCGATATTGGGGAAATAATCACACATTCCGATTTACGGTGCAGATATAGTATTCCAAAAGTAAATAAGTGCGTATTCACGGATAATCAGTGGTTTTTACTTATTTAATTTGCTGGCATCGTGAACTGAGGTTGGGGGAGGGGGAAGGTGGGGTATTGCGAATTTTAAGCGATTCCAATGTAAAGTGTGGAAAATAAACGGCATATTGCAAACGTTGAATATACTTACCCTGTTTAATGCGGTCATTAAATATATAGTCGCTTCCCACCACGCCGATCCCGGAGTTTCGCAGGAGATATACTTGTGGACATTTGCGTTGATTGACGGTTTTATTGGCGTTCTCTTATTTTCCCCGCCCTTGCATGTAAACACCTCCCAGCAAACATAAATTATTGGCGGATAACTGTCGGTAAGACGTCCGCCCGTTGTCGAATTGTCGTCAAGTGTCTGTAACATAACAAAAAGACAGCGGGCAGTCAACGGTAAGTAGTATTTATTCAGATAAACGTTAGCCGTCACAAAAGAAAATTACATCGGCTCGCTGTCTTTTTTAAAACACTAAAATGACATCAACAAAAATATTCCGGGCCACGTGTGAGCTCTCCAGAACCACGCGGTAAAGCATGCAGTGGGGCGTGGCTTTAGCTGCGTTCGAAGAGAGAAGAAAGGCAACAAGAGCATAGCCAGAGAGGCCTGTGCCAAGTGGAGGGGAAAGGCCGCCCTTGCCACTTTTACCCTCCCTCCATCAGTTGTGCCAGGATGCTTGTGGGATCAAGTCTCATGTTATCTCTATCAAATACCTCAATACAGTCTAAGAGCTCCTCTATTACTGTTCAGTAGATTAATTTGAAAATATGTCTGGTAAACCACAGGTCTTTGTAGCACTTGACGCCATTTAATTCTGAAATAGCCTCATCTGTCAGTCAACATAACAAGTGTTAGACTGTTAGAGAACACGGGAGAAGGCTGGCGAGAATACATTTTCACTAGCTCGCTTGCCTTTCCACGCTGTCTGTAATAAACTGAGGCACGGGAGCGCTTACTGTGACGTCATTGTCAGATATCAAAGAGATACCGGGAGCACGGGAGTGCTGTTTCAGTCAATTGAGTCATGGTTTCAATATGCTGTCCCAAATCTAAGTAACTCACACCCGATTGATTTCTCTGTTCAACATCACCAGAATTAGTGTAAGTTTAAATAATTTAAATGCAAGGTTTTACTAGTTTCGACATAATAGTATTATAATCATTGCCCAGAAAAATATTGCTCTTTTAAAAGTGAAATAATAAGAATACCACTGTTATTCAGTGGGTTAGTGCAAAGTAATATACGGACACGAATACTCGAACTTTTTTTTTATTGTATTCTGCTTAAAATATAAACTATACCAAAAATTATAAATTTTTTGTACAGTCACATAAGTCACCTTTGTAAATTTAAATTTTACATGTGACGTAATATTCTCATAAAATAAGGGACAGACTTCATACATTATAATTTAAATAAAAAAAATAACAACACATTGGTAAACTCCAGAGTCACATTTAATTAGGTGTGCCGTTTAGAAAACAAAATCTTTATTCTGCAAACCGTTATGTTCCCGCAGAAGTTAACATGCTCGTGCCCCATTGTACAATTAAAAGAGAATAATACATAGATATGCGCCTTTAATTGAGCTGTTCTTTGGCAATTGCGTTAACTATTTTACAGACACGCTGTAAGTAATTTGGGGGGGGGGGGCGCCACAGTGTGTAATTTTTAGTAGCCAGCCGGCCAAAGATTGAATATTCCGCTCCTGTTTTTTAAGCATTGCTGTTGATCATTCTTATTGACAAAAACCTGAAGTATGAAAATAAAGTGGTTAAACATTCCTCTGCCTAGCATTTGACCCTCCAGGAGATCTGGAAGTTGATGTATTTGCACACTAAAAATATATTGGCAAGAAGATACCAACCAAGCAGTTAATGACACTGTGTCCTTTTTTCAGACAGTGGTTGTCTGTCGCGAGAAAGATACCGACCTGCTGTCTTTTTAAGGATATTTAAGATACCTTAGAAACATTGAACGAACAGTGATTTGCTATCTATCTGCATTATAATGGTTAACATCTTGCTTGTAAAATAATGTTACAAATTGGGGCTAGGTACATATGGGGATGGAGGTCTTTGATAAAAGAAAGAAAATTAATAAAGCTAACCTAGTTTATATACAACTATCTGTACAAGTAAATAACCTATGTCAATAATGATTAATCACAACATATGTAAAATAAAACAAATAACTACTATTTACATACATGTTACAAAATCTAAATAAAAAAATCTGTATACAGGTTATAAAATCTAAATAATAAATCTGTATAAGTTCTCTGTTTCTAATCACTCACAATGGTGGACACAATTAACGAGCACTGATGAACCTTTTGTGGCCTAGAAACATCTTCCCACTACTTGCCACGGTCCAACTCGCCGGACACCTCGAACACTTGTTGCAACCCAATACTTTTCGCAATTCGTCACTATCACTTCAACTCGCACCAGGCACCTGCCAGCCAGAAACTCTCTTGCCTCTGCCGCAGCTCTCTTTTATATACTCACTCTACCATCTAGAATTCTCTAGGCAAGTCTTTGATCTCAAACCTCCTGGAAAGGCGTCGTCGCACCAAGCTCAAGAACAACCCCGCAAGATAGAGGATGAACAGGAATACTCTAGACCACGATATCTCCTCCTGTTACCCGATATTGGGGGCAGGTGTCCGCCAACGCATTTGGGCGGCACAATGTACGCTGAGCCTGATAATATTAGTACATAATTGGTTCATTTTCTGGTATATGTCTGGCACGTGCAGTTATTCAGTGGTTAGGCCTATGCAGTGGCGGCCGGTCAATGTTTTAAGCTCAGTGCTCTGAATGTAATGTCCTTCACCCTTCCCCCTCTAAACTGCTATAATTACTTTCCCTATTATAAAACATTCAACTTAAAGAATTAAGTTTAGTTTTGTATTAATTGCGGTGTAACATCGCTCTTGTCTTCGTTGGAAAAATAATATTTAACAATAATCTCAGAGTACGTCTATCAGCAGCTATCATAAGATGTCAAATGTGTTCACCAGTCATAATACACACATTGTTGTACATAAGGCATAGTTTGTGCCTTCACGTACGTATACAACTTACCCAACATTACAAAACTGATTAAACTTTGTGACGGCCCTATTTTATTGGTACTTTTATATATAGAAATTAATGTAGTTTATGTTAATTATAATGATTGATTGTAATGAAGGGGCCTTTATTGTCATATGTAACATATTGCCATCCATTTTAATTTCAGTATTGATTGTGAGGGGTCTGTGGGATCCTATGATAGGCCAGTATAAAAACAGTAGAAAATATGACTATTACTAATATTTTCACAGAGGTATCGTGTCTGGTATCGTTTTAACCTGTGGAATGTCACAGACTCGAATATGCTAGTAACATTAAAATAATTTTATGTATAATCGTTATAGTTTTTAAGAGTGATAATTGCCCGCCAGTCTAGCGACAATAGAGCAGTTGATGAGTGGGCCGTACCACATGCTGTCCGAGAAGGGGGGCGCCCGACCTTCCCCTGTCTCCTTGCCATACAATCCCCTCTCTTTCTCTCTCGCCTACTTATTTCTTCTCTTTTCACCCTCCCCCAACAGACCCCGTGTAACGTACGTAATTTGAACTAGAATTATATTAATTGAAGATAGCAAGTAGTAATTAGGCTAAGTGTTTTATTTGTAATTGCTGTGAGAATGTGCCCATGTGTAATTTGATTTTAAATAAATACGGAGGCTTCCACAAGGGACGCACGCAATGTTCGGGCCAGGGCTTCGCTCTGATTGGTCGGGGAACCTACCCGCCCCCATGAGTCCGTGGGGCGGGAAGGGGACGCCACCCAGGAGAGCAAAGACGCGAGACGCGGGGCACTCAGAAAAAAGTCGCGAGAGAGACGCAATGGAGTCTTACGGCGAGCAGGGCGTGTGTGAGCTCCGGAGGACAGGTGTCGGGATCTTCGTCGTCGGGTTTGTAAGGGCGGTGTACAGCGAGCTCGGGGTCACCGGAGTGTGGACTTTTCGGTTGATCGCGGCCGGTACCTGCAACATAATTAACGTCGTGACCGATCAAAAGCTGCCGGAGGAAGCGCCTATTCTTTTCGCCGAAAGAAACTATAAGTATCTACCTCTCGTGACGCAACCCGCAGTGCGCGAGTCCCTTAGGCAGATTTGAAAGGAAACTCTTCGGTTTTTTTTATTTCAATTAGAGCTAGCCGGGCATACTACAACATTACTTAATACGAACCCAATCATCCAACATTAATCACGTAAGAGACAGAGCATCGACACCTCTTATTGTAACCAAACGCGGGTCACGAACACCATCGCAGGACGTGACAACTTGCTAAAGGAAAAAAAAAAAAAAACAGACGGTTTGTGATAGTGTAATTACTTAAAACTAAATCCGTGTTTAATTTCTAGTTTCAGCCACTTTGTAACTTTCCGCTGCATATTAACAAAAACATTACCACGTGTTTTTATTTAAGTTATATTTAACGAGTAAAATCTTCTGTTAAATGCTTAGGAGAAGTTGGTGAAACTGGGCTACGGACTTATTTGCATCTACATTAACACTGTTCCGAAAAAAAAAAATATATCTACAATGTCTACTCATTTAAATACACAAGCAGTGGATAACACTAACGGCAGTTAGTATAAATACCTTCAGAAAAGCCTTCTATAGTCCACAGTCTCAGTTTCTGTACATTAGTTCTTACTGCATTCCCTCTGTTATTTCTTACTTAATGTGTATCCGATTCGTAGATAAAAATGCCACAAGTGAGACGTCTAGACTACGCTATAGTTCAGCTTGTCTAAATATAGAAGCAATTTTATAACACATGCGAAGTATGCCTATACGCATATCTTCAGCCCCGCATCGGCATATTATTTTGATATGATTAAATGGCCTACATATTCCCGAAAAATATAATATAAGTTAAAAAAACTTCTTAAATTATGAAAACTAGACGTTTCATGTGCTTGTCCATTCTAAAATCATCACATACACTGTCCAGTTTGTTTTATTATCAGAAAGGCCTTAGGCCTACGATGTATGTGATTACAATTACGAAACACGTAAATAAATGTTCGTACCAAAGGGCCTATGCTGTAAAACACTGCTCGAGCGTTCGTGTACGAGCTGTCAGATTCGCGTACGAATTAGCCTAATTGAAAACCGTTCCACTGTTCCACTGTCTTGAACTCGTATACGAAGTGAGCATCGTTGGTCGACAAGATGGCGACTATTCGAATGTCTATCTCGACTTATAAAATATGAGTTTCTGTGATAACTAGGGGATTTAAAATGTTAATTAGCATGGTAGAAGAATCTTAATATTAGCAGAAACAATGTCAGTGTGACTAACTCGGCCAAACACAAAAGGAAATATCATAATAATTGAAAAACAGGATTTTGCACCTTATGTACAATAAATATCATATTTTCGGACATGTTTTGATGTATTCGTAGTGCTATGGTAGCGTGCTTGCTTGCTAACGCTAGTATTCGGGTTCGAATCTTCCCACAAGTTAATATATTTTTTTATTTTAATAAATGTATAAATAATTTCATGCTAGAAAAAAACACGAAATATTAATTTATTTTACGTTAATTTCTGTTTTAGACGCAACGAAACTGATCTTTATCTTTCGTTTGTAGAGACGAAGTAACTAATTTCGCAAATGTAGGCGCATATGAATTTCGCCTCGTAAATATTTAGCTGCGCTTCTCCGGTAAATTAAATTAATTAATATCACATTTTTTAGACCAAAATGTATGTTTTGAAACATATAACATATTTGAATACAAAGAGTTATTCTTTTTTGCCTGTTAGGTGGGTTAAATAAAAACACTTTTGGAGTAAGGCTAAAGAAACAAAGGCTTCAAGAACCTAATGCTTAAGTTACATAGTTCTAACCTATAGTAATTTAGTTATGCTAATGATTTTACGTAATTATTTTGAGGTAGTTTAACTAATTTAGAGCAAATTTTGTTGAATTTCTTGTAAGATCCCAAGTACCTACTGTTAACATGTATAATTTTTTTGTCTCAGTAATTTACTGAAATAAAATGAACCACCCGTATTAATTGTTTAACAGTCGTCATAATTATATAATAATACGACAAATTTATCCACTGATTTGTATATAATGAGCTAAGAAAATGGATTTCGAGCTTTTCGAGCGGTCAGAAGGCCTATGCTTGAGTTTTCGTTCGTATGCGAATCGCCCTCCTGGCCGCTCGAAAGCGCTATTGGTATGCTTGAACATTCTGCCGTCCTCGTACACGAGATTCGTATACGAAAATCTACTCGAGTTGTGGCAGGCGGCTGAATTGGGGATTTCGCATACGAAAATCCGTAAAATCCGTAGCTATGGAGCAAGATTTCAACATTATATGCATATATATATATATATATATATATATATATATATTTAAGTTATCAACAGTTCATAAATTGAAACTCAAAACTAATTAAGTTAATTGTTAAAAATGTAAGTAACGTCGTATGCAATAGTATGTTTATTTTTTAAAAATTTACACGCTCCTAATAACTAAATAATACTGTATTGAATAGTTCTAAATAAGCTATTTTAAAAATAATATACTGAATTTTTTTTAGTTAAAGCCACTCGCATTGCATGTTATTAGTCGGAAATGTTTGCGATTAACTGAAACATTCAAATTTGTGCCTTCAAAAAACTCAGTAAATTATTAACAAAAATGCTCTAAGATACAGGCAGCACAGTATAAAAAACCGTATAGAGTGGGTAATTGATCGTAAAAAAATATAACTGTGTACTAGGGTTCCATTGCTGTATCTACATAGAGATTTTTTTTTTTTTACATTATTTGTGTATTCATATACATTTTGTTATTCGTCTGTAAACAATTCTAACAGCGTAAAATAAAATTTAAACATTCACTGTTGAATCATATAAAGTTCAACAAGCAACGATGTTATGAATAATTGTGTAGTACCAGACATTTTTGTTACTTTCCATTTTCTTTCCTCGTTATACACAAACCCGAGAATAAAGTTCTCGGAAAATTTTATAATTATGACGGCTGTTAAACAATTAATGCAGGTGGTTCAATTTATCAGAGTAAAATACTGAGACAAACAAATTCTACATGTTAACAGTGGGTACTTGGCCTCTTACATAAAATTCAACAAAATTTGCTCGACATTAATTAAACTACCTAAAATTAATTACGTGAAATCATTAACATAACTATATTATTATAGGTTATAACTATGTAACTTAGCTTTAGTTTCTTGAAGCCTTCGTTTCGTTAGCCTTAAAAGTGTTTTTATTTAACCCACCTAACAGGGAAGAATAAATCTTTATGTTCAAATATATGTTATTTATTTTAAAAATTACATTTTGGTCTATTAATGAATGACATTTACTGGAGAAGCGCAGCTAAATATTTATGAGACGTAATTCATATGAGCCTACATTTGCGACATTAGTTCCTTCGTCTCTACAAACAGAAGATAAAGATTCTTTCCATTGTGTCTAAAACAGAGAATTAGGTAAAATAAATCAAAATTTCGTAGAGTCATTTTTCTAGCATGAATCTGTTAATGCATTTATTGAAATTAAAAAAAAAAAAAAGTATTCATCTGCGGTGAAGTTTCGAACCCGAATTCTTTCGTCAGCAACTAAGCATGCTACCATAGCGCAACGAATACCATGTTACATTACGAATGAAAATATGATATTTATTGTGCATAAGTTTCCAAAGCCTGTTTTTCTATTATTACGACATTTCCTTTTGTGTTTAGTTGATTTAGTCACACTGACATTGTTTCTGCTAATACTACGATTCTTCTGCATGCTGATTAACATTTTAAGTTCTCTAGTTATCACAGAAACTCATATTTTATAAGTCGAGATAGACATTCGAATAGCAGCCATTTTGTCGACCAACGTTGCTCACTTCGTACACTCACTTCGTACACTTACTTCGTATAAGAGTTCAAGACAGTGAAGCATACCGGTTTCCAACTAGGCCAATTCGTATGCGAATCTGACAATTCGAAACAGCACGTACACGAATGCTCGAGCTGTGTTTTCAAGCATAGGCCCTCAGGCTGGTAGTTCGCATACGAACGAAAACTGGACCATAGGTCCCCAAGTCACATTCAGAAAACTTATCTGCTATTGCACTGATAAATCACGGACACAGACCTTAAAATACATTTTCACTTACGCTCAAGCAACACAGAATTTGCAGGAAATGTATCAATGTTGTAAAATTCGACTTACACCAAATTATCCCATCATAAAGCATCGGCAATGTATCCATTGCGTGAAAGACTAATAACATAGATTCTACGGCAGTTCACTATTTATACACAGTATCACGTCACTCACACCCGCAACTTAGAATAACAATATGTAGCAACATGATATTCGCAATAGTCATTTTAAGTCAGCTACACGTCCATGTGACACCGAAAATTACTTTGTTTATCAGTCTGGAATGTACAAACACGTGTGCGATGCGAGCGGCCGTCATTGTCAACGCGCTGACGTAACTATCGCGCGCTTGCGCAGTAGGTAGTAGGACTACTCTGCCAATGCACGGAAAAGGTGCTGATAGAGGCGAGGGTCCCGCATCTCTCTACGCCTTTGGCTAGGGCAGGGGGTAGGAAAGGAGAGTGACAGCCGTGCGCTAGTCTGCGGTAGCACCGAGCCGGGTTTACACCACAGAAAAGGGCTGCTTACGCGACCAAAAGAAGACTCCGTCCGCCTATAAAACTTAGCACAAAGCAGTCGATTGCATATTGAGAAAGGTTGGAAGCATAAACTGTGGCACATTACCTTAAACTTAATAAAAATTAAGTGCACAATAACTCTGTAAAAGTTTAGCCAGTGCTACGGCACGAGAGCACGGCCTTACGCACGCACCGCCACTGGGTCTATGTATTTAATAAACTACCTTTGAACGGTAAGCAATCCCAGAACACACAACCTGTCTGCAAACTCATGCCGACGTTACCCTGATGCCAGGAACAGTTGTTGATATGTATAGAATTATCAGCTATTGATTTCAACCATGTGGTATGGTGTAGTGGTTAACACGACGTACTACGAATCAGAGGGTCGTCAGTTAGAGCCCAACACATTGGCAATTTGGAAGTCTAAAATTTAATACTGTTACAAGTTTGAGACGTAAACTTTATATGTGGGCAATTCCCATGAGTTCTTTTGGGATAGAGGTTTTATAATTAGAAATAAAAGAGTTAAATTAGGTACTGGATTTAATAGCTCACAAAGCTACGAAATACACAAAACAGTAATCAACTATAGCTCTCACAACACAATTAGTTATGCACACAATTACTCCTGTGTCACATACACGTTAATTAACTCTGACAATTAAAGTACAAAAAATGTCTACCCTCAATTAAACACTACAAATTACAATAAAATCTAGTCATATTTCCAATTAACAGTCTTTCAAGTAGTGACAGTGTACAACCTTAATAGTCCACCGTGGTGATGAATCGTCGTGTGCTGCGCAGCACCCCGAGAGCACCGCTGTCTTCACTCTTGAGGTCTTCGGTTCGACTCCCGTCGCGTACCTCTTCTTCGTCCGTCAGCCTGCCGCAACAGTCCTCTTGGTTCGTCCAACACTGCTCCGAAGGTAGCCGCCTGCCGCCTCACAGTAGACTCTGACGTCACCAAGATGTCTTCACCAGTCTATCTCCACAACCATAGCACCTTCCTATAGCACGACCAATAGCGAACTCTCTTCAAATGTGCCGATTCTGCGCTGTTATACTAGGTCAGACAGTCGGGTCTTCCCCGCATTTCAGAGGTCTAAAATAGACATTACATCATGTTTCTGACATGATTTTAGCCACGTAGGCCGCCCTCGAAGGGTTAAAACAGCTGCAGACCGCTGGCCTCCAGGTACATGGCACGCAACAATACAATATAGTTACAATTATTACACAGTAACATGTATAAAACAAATGATAACACATTTTTAAACTTCACATGCAACTTTTTTGAAAATATGTTTGTGTTGATGTTCGGCCATCGCCTGCCCTCCGTCTTTGCGACACTCATCCGTCAGCGGCCCGCTGTCTTTCCGACAGACAGGCCCAGCTGTTTTTTCGACACTAAACCGTCACCAGTTCGCTGTTTTATACGACACTCTGCCGTACCAGCCCATTGACTTTTCGATACTCAGTCGTCACCGGCAAACTGTTCTTTCGACGCTCATATGTCACTAGCCTGCTGTTTTTTGACATAGCTGTCACAGGTCCTTTCGACACTCAGCCGTCACCGGTCCACTGTTTTTTTTTCGACAGTCAGCCGTCACCAGTCCATTGTCTTTATGATACTCAAGACATTACCGTCCTGTTGTCTTACTGACACTCGTCTATCACCAGCCCAATGTATTCATGCCACCAGACCTCCATAGTCTTTGTTAACCCTTGACATCTATTTAATATCTTGCCAGTAGCTGTCCGGTGTCTTTTTAACATGGTGGCTGACTGTCATCTGCTGGTCCAAAAAGTCGTCGGCCCGCTACCGGTAAAAGACTTCGGGCCTGCATCTGGCATTCCGGAATACCCGCTTTCGGCCCATACTGTGTTTGCTGGGTGGGCTGAGATCATTTTCACCAGCAAAGTCCTCACTGATTTGATTTATTAGCATCCTTTTTAACAACATGTTGAAAGTCCTGTGTACCTGGCGCACGGACAGTGAGTGTTGTAGCATGTCACATCTATTCTTCTTTAACACGAAAAGCACTTACATTTGAAAGTATGTTTTTATTGTTAAAAATATATATATAATGTACTTGTTAGAAAAATTATTTTGGTACTCTTAAAAAAAAAAAAAAAAAAAAAAAACTCTGAAAATGTCACCAGAATTTGTAAAAAGTGAAGTGAAAGCATACTATTAAAAATACAATTTAAGGCTCACTGTTTAAAGTCTCGTAGAAAAAAGACTGCGACGAAAACCTTGCACTGCAGTTTGACGCACTTTACATAGAGGCAAAAAGTCTTCTTGTCCCTTTGATGACAGTAACGGTTAGGATGGAGAATTCGGGGAGGCGAGAGAGTTTTACACCCTTTTAACAACGAGGGCTTAAAGCCCACCTCACACGATGCTTAATTTCTGCTATAGGCTGTTTTTTTAAATTTGTAATCACCAAAAATTGTATTTTATTGGGACCATAGGTGATTAGTAGAGGCACGTGAAAATAGCAATTTGAAAATTATTTTGTAGCATTTTCGTATTGGTTTTGTAACATTTGGTAGTATTTTGAAAAGAGCTTAGTAGCATTTTGTAGCATATTTAATGAAAAAGTTAGAAAATATATGAAAAGTTAAGTTTATATCAAAAACAATATACTTACAATACTTATCAAACGTGCAATATACAAGACAATGTTTTCTTTATAAATAAAATGGTTCACTGATTAAATTTTAGCATTGAGCAGGTTTCCAAGCTTTCTTCTTTCAGCAGTGTTCTTCTGTCTGAAAGTACAAGGTTACAGTTGCTGAAAAACCTCTCAGCATCTACACTGTTTACAGGTAACGCGAGTGCGTAGCAAACATAAACAAGTAAAGCGAAACAGATGCGGCTTTGTGAATGCTTGAAATTGTAACTTTGAGAGGAAGACAGAGAATGAAAAGAAGTGTTTAAGGAAGCGCAAGAGGCGAAGCAGGTGTGTCATTTCAGGTTTTTCTAGTGTGTGGGGGGGGGGGGGGGGGCAAGATTTTGTTTTCTGGCAACAGTGACCTTGTGACCTTGTTGCATCTTTTTTATTAATTAAGCATGTATAAATTAGATACTTTAATAATAAAACTTCAGTTAGTTTTATGTGCTTAAGTTAGCATTATTCAAATTTAAAAATACAAAAAATATATTTTTACACTTAAAATTCTAAATCCAGGGAGGGGGGCATTTGCCCCGCCCCCTGTGGCCCCAAATGATGCTCCTGAGGCGAAATGAGAGATAGTTCTGCTACACTTCCCATTACACCATTCACGAAGTTATTTTACGACCCGTTGTAACTGAATGCCACCATGTTGTAAACAGTGAACATCGAAAAATGTGCACGGACGTATGTTAACATGGCGTGTTTATTTTAGTTTACTTAACCACAGTAGTAACATGTAATTGTTGTATAAATGCATGTTTATAATAATTTATGCAATAATTTTCTTGAAATTAAATAGTGAATGTGTATGGTATGTCACAATAATGCACACGTCTTTGAAGCCTATCAATAGTTAGGGGTTTGTCGTAAATAAGTCGTAAGCTCGCAGATTTTTGTAAATAACTCAAAATGTCGCATATGTTTCGCATTTATCTCAATTTGCGATTTTCACGTACCTTTAGTGATTAGTTTTCAGTGTGGTGAAATGTTTACGCTGGTTTTTAGTTTCATGGTAGTTTTCATACTGAAAATGGTAGATGCATGCATAACAGCGGCAAGAAAACTTACAACAGTGCTGACTTTGTCATGAACGGTCTATATAGTTTGTTATACCTAGGGCCCAGTAGTTTTCACGAGAAAATTTTTGCACCACTTTCAGTGCCTTACATGCGCACCTGCATCTCTGCGTTGTGGTCAGTCATTGGATGCCGTAACACCCAGCCTGTGGAGGTTAAATCCGCAAGTCACAGACGTGATGTGTGGCAGTTATACGTGATAGGCACAGTCGAATAACGACTTTGCACAAAAACGCTCTGTCAATAGCCATGAAGTTGGTTGCAGGTGTCATGTAAGGCACTGAAACAAAGTGGGGCAAAAATCTTTTCACGAAATCTACCTGGCCCTAGTGATACCCATGGGTATATAAGTTAATATGACAAAATTCGTAGTAGTGCATATAGCAGAAATCAGTGTTTTTACTCGCTCACATTCACCCAGTACCTAAGAGTGGTAACAGAAAACTTAACCTATATTTAAATGAGAATGGTTTCGGTTTTAGTGAAAAATAATGAGAAACTCAAATTAAAATGGTGGCCTAGCAGTGCTAGGATATTAATAAAGATTTGTTTCTTGATGTTACTTTGTCACGTGGACGCCATTTTGAATTGAATCGGTCTTGAAATGATATGGTGATGTGATCAACTCAAAAGTGGCTGCGATTGGCCATAGGGGTTTATGAGTAGAAAGCAAACAGAAATGATAACAGAAAAAGAGAGCAAGCACTACTATATTTCTGGGCAAGATTTTAGGCACGGAATCTGCTATGCTTAGAGACAGACCTCTTTGGAAGGGTGCTGGAATATGACTCGCATGAAAGCAGAAATTTTAACAGGAAATGGGATGGAAACTGCAATACGGAATATAGGGCGTAGTGTGAGGTTACCTTGGCACGTGAGCCGCACTGTGGCATGGTACGGAAAGTATTTTTTGTTGTGTAACCGCTAAAAATGTTTCCAATGAGTTAATCTACGAAAAGAAGACACTTCAAACTAAGTCCCTATGATTTTAAAAATGCTGTCTGCTAATTAAATACATGATTTCCAAGCTCGTCAAAAGTGCTAAAAATGAGTTTTTCACGTTGCTGTAGCTGAGAAAATATCAACCGTAATTGGGAAACGAAATCATAGAAACCTGAATTGGACTTTACCACATACTTTCCACAAATAAAATAACAGGTTCAGTGCTTAAAATCCCGTTGATAATACGGTTTCTACGATAATACTGTACGCTAGTTTAGTCCTTCGTGCCTAGAGGCGATGAGGTGCTTGACGGACATGTTATATTCTACTTATTGCCTTTCCCGTTTCCGTGTCTGGAACGTAAATAAAAGCTAGCATTCACTCACTCATAAGAGCTGATGAGGATGAATTGAGGTGAATGGACAGCACAATATCAATGCTCGAGCCGGGATTCTAACCCAGGACCTGTAGCAACGTAGACTAGCACCTAAAGGGACTACGCTACGGAGGCCAGCTGAGCTTTACGACGCAGCTTGCAAATGTTCGCTGGTTGGTGTGAAAGACACAACAGTGTTGATACCTTCTTCAAGTACCCACTAACAAAACGCACAACAAACATTTTCGAGGTAAAGAAGTCAATATCAGCATAATAAGACTTACCGCAATTGTTTAGGTGCTGAGGGACTGTGAGTGTATATTTAAAGTTTTGAATATTAACAGGCACGGACCTAGGTAGTATTATATAAATACTAATTAAGTTGAGAGTTTAGATCATTTGTGCGCTAGTACTTAGCCAGGCGCTTACTTTTCTTAATTTCTTACTGAATGTACATCGTACCTTGCTGAGTAAAATGTTGCACATATGGGAAAATACCAACCGGTTTTGGAGCGAGAGCGAGCGATAGATTTTTGTCAGCGCGTAACATCGAGGTCTTTAGCACTGGTGAGGGATGACAGGAGGTGAGTATGGAACAGTACCGAAATGAAAGGGCGGGGGAAATTGGAATTCCCGAGAAAACCTGCAGACACGATTCCAGCTGGGAATTGAACCCGGATCGCCGTTTTGGGAGGCGAGAGATCTGACCCCTCGGCCACTGTGCTCCTGTCCCGGTTTTGGAAAACACAAGGCTAGAAACATGTGTTGGAATTTAAACCATACTTCTCACAAATTACAAATTCAAATACAGTTTTAGGCAGTTTATATATTTTGCATTTAATTTACTTTAAGGTGAGAGGGCGACCGCCTTCATGCCACCTTCTTCCCTCCCTCCAGATTGTTCATATACAGGTCACTAACGTTAAGTTCGTGCGTTTCAGTTTTTCAAACGGAGGTTTATGTGTATTCGATTCGCATCGGTGCTGGCAACAGCTGAAGAACGGCTGAAGAAAATTTATAGTGCTGTAGCCATTTTAAATAGAAAGCCGCTGCATTCTTGAACAGCGTTTTGAGCTCTCCAAAGGTGATGCCATTCCCTGATTTGTTTGTCTGTCCTATATAGCAGCAAATTAGGGAAAGCCAATGCCGTTGGAGATCGCTGAGCGTTATTAAAAACGACCCTTCTGCTGTGATAGTGCTCGTAAATCCAGCGCAGGATGCATTTCCGGTAATGCGAGGTTAGGTCAGTATTATGTGATACAGGATCTGCAATATGGATTATCACAGACCCGATCAAATCGTAAAAGATCCGCACAGTTACTTGAAAATGTGCTACAAGTTTTTAAGTGGCTGTCGCAGAATTTAAATAATGAGATATTGTATCATGTTTTCATTAGAGCGTGTTGGTTAGGGAGGGGGGGGCGCATTTACTGTTGCATGGCGTGTTTAAAGAGGGTGGAGAGGGGGCAAAAGGGGCATTTACCCCGGGCCTCACAGTCTAAAGGGCCTTTCTTTTTGGACTAAAAATATACACAATTAATTATTAAATTATTTGGGATATCATATGAAGTTCCCACTAAACAGTGATGGTTGCTGTGAAATGCATTTTTAAGTGTTAAATGCTTGTAAAAGTGTCATTAATATACAGGATTGCCGAGGTCAGAGTTATGACATTGCAACCAACATGTCAGAAAATTATGAGGGCCTATCAAGTGCATATTACCACTACATCTATAAAAAAAAGAGAGAAAAGGGGGTGGTTCTCAGATTTATGCTGCTCCTGGGCCTCTCATTCTCAGAAAAAGGCCCTGTCTGGCCGTAGTCTACAGATTTTGCGAGTGTTTATGTGTGTTGGCACTTGAAAGGGAGATGGTATTAATTTGGTCTTAAAAGTCTCCTGAAAATTTGTCTGTACTGTGAAGACCGTGGTTTTATATTCAGAAATGGCACTGTTTTTAGGTGATTGTTTCAGTATGGTAATTAAATATCAAAAACTATGTTTTTTTTTAGAAAAAATTTGACTACATAGTAAAAGCATTGTTGAAAAAAACTGGGAGACAGTATTATCTGCTCCCTTTTAGGCTGAAAAAGTTAATGCTCGTAAATGCTGTAGAAGTGATTTTCGTGTCTTGATGTAGTTTTCATATGTAGAGACAAGTTGGTTTTGTTTTGTAATGGGAAAAATATCCAACTCGTGAAATATTTGTGATCGAGCCGCGGCAATGTTAGACCATTCAATTGCTTTTTATCACGGCAGTTTGACTTTGATTCCCGGCGGGATCTACTTGGGATCTTTGCATGAGGGAATTGTGCAGAATGACGTCGTTGGTCGGGTGGTTTTCTCTAGGATCTGTCGTTTCCTCTTCTCCTCTTCACTTGCATTCTGCCACTGCTCTATCCTTATCTCATAAGAAGACAGATCACCAAAAACAGCCTCTCATCGCACCCGGATTATCTGACTGCCCAAAAGAATATAATTGCGTCTGTCAACAACTTTGCACACATACACACAACTCTGTATGTACTAAAATATTGTTACAAGTTAGGGCTAGGTACGTTTGGAGATGGTGGTATTTGATAAAAGAAAGAAAATTAATAAAGCTGACCTAATTTATTTACAACTATCTATATAAAAAACCTATGTCTATAATGATTTATCACAATAGAAGTCAAACAAAACAAGTAACTACTATTTACATACGTGTTATAAAATATAAATAATACATCTACATAAGTTCTCTGTATGTGGAAAGTCTTACTAGTCACTCGCAATGGTGAACCCAATGAAAAAATACCGAATAATCTTTTGTTATCTAGAACCACCTCCTTACCACTACTTGCTGCGGTCCAACTTGCTGCCTGCCGGACACCCTCGAACACTTGTTGCAACCCAATACTTCTCGCAATTCGTCACTATCACTTGAACTCGCACCAGGCACCTGCCAGCCAAAAACTCTCTTGCCTCTGCCACAGCTCTCTTTTATATACTCACTCTAACATCTCAAATTCTCTTGACAAGTCTCTGTTCTCCAACCTTCTGTAAATGTAAAGGTCAAGCACCACCCTGAGAGATAAAGAATGAACAGGAACATTCCAGACCACAATATCTTCTTCTGTTACCCGATATTGGGTGCAGGTGGTCGCCACTGCGCATGGGCTGCACAATGTACATCGAACCTCTTTGTTATTGCCACACTGCTCTCCGATTATCGCGGCGTGCAGATTGTTATCGTGAAGTCACTCAAGGTAATACAATTCATGCAGCGCACAAGGAGGTATTTTAGCTCTGCCTCCACTGCATCTTATTTCGCCGCTCCGCCAATCAGCCACGGCACCATGGAGTTAGGGTGGGGGTAGGGAAGGGGGTGTCCTAGCTCCGCCGCCACTGTATCGTACTACACTGCCCAGCCAGACAGGTGAGACTCGCAACACTATAATCACACTCAAAGGAAAAGTGAAGTTGGAAAACGCAATAGTTTGAATCTTGGGCCATTCGACATGCCTACAAAATACTATTCAGTTTTGTACACAGCAGGCTACTTTCTTTACATGTATAATATTCTTTGCTTCTTTTACGTAATTTGTGTGATAGTCTTAGCTTTGGGTATTTTAAGCCTTTCGGAATATTCCTGTGAACAGTAATAATTCGACACAACAATAAATTCTTCTTGTACGTATTAATTTGAGTTCGGCCGGCTTTTAACAGCTATGGCTAAATGGAGTGACTGTACTGTGCGGATTCTCAGTTCCGATAGCCATTACTCGTTAACTGTTCTAGTTACAAAAGACTCAATCAGCAGAATATAGTCGTCACCTGGTGCTTAACCAATGCCAGGTCCCTGTTCCGGAGACAGATACACTCATATGTATAGGTCGTTTGCGATAAATAGAGCAAAGTTAAACACTATGTTGTCTAGAAAACACTATTTGAAAGTATTTGCATATTGTGACTTCAGGCGTTAACTTTTGAGTACGGTACCATATATATATACTTAGATTAATACTGAGGTTTCTTTGATTATGTTAAAAAGTGATGGTAGGATACTAATTACCTGAAGAAAATAAAGTAACTAGTCTTTGAAAAGGATGTGGCATGTACCTCTTCGAAACGTATTTCCAACACTGTTTTAAGCATGATAGACGGTTAACGCTAGCTTTAAAAAGCTCAGAAATGAAGTAATTGAGTTCTATGATGAGCTGGAAGAACATTTTTGTCTTTCAGGGAAATGTGTAAGGAATGCGAGTGTTTAATTTGAAGTGTCAAGAGATAATTAATTCGAAAAAAAATTTTTTTCTGTCAAAGTTCTATGTGTGTTTCGATGTTGATGAAATTCTGGTGGATGATTATTAAGATTTTTTTGTGTGTTCAAAAAATGTTCAAATGACCGCTATTTGAAAAATATGAAAAATGACATGAACAATAAACATTTAAGTCAAACTACCTTTCAGTAATATGTGTACCAAGTTCAATGAGATTTGGAGAAATGATTTCGTAATTACTAGTATGTGTAACAAGTTTGATGAAATCAGGCAAAACATTTCCTCAGGTGTGACATATTATGCACACATTATTAAAATTACCGCCATTTTGAAAATGTGAACACGGCGTGAACAAAGTACATATAAGTACAGTCACTTTGCTAAATACCATATAATGTGTACCGTGTTTTATGAAATTCAAAAACTGCGGTTCGGAAAATGTTAACGAGACTGTCGTTATGAAAATATGAACATGGCAGGACAAAATACAACTAAATACTATACGTGTAGGGAGTTCGATGAAATTATGAAATACGGTTCCTTAGATTTCTAGTATGTTAAAAAAATGTTAAAATGGTTGCCATTTTAAAAATATTTACATGACATGATTGAAATATACACAACGTAAAATCAGGTGACCAAGTGCTAAATGTGTCCCAACTTTGATTAAATTCGGTACACTGGTGCACATTTACACACACACGCATGCATGCGCGCACACATGCACACACGTACACACGCACACACGCACAAACGTGCGCACACGCACACGCGCGAAATCAAATTGTCATTGACATTTATTTTGAAGCTGTAACATTTCAGCTGTCGTGAGGGTTTACATTCATTAGTTTCCATTTTTAACCCAGCATTTTTGTTTTCTTGTGCTGTCAATAAAGTTAACCGCGAAACAATATTTTAAGTTTGATTCCTTGTTTTTATTATTATAAGAAAATGCATATAAGTTAATTAAATTAAACAACTAAATTTTTAAAATTGATTTGCAGTCTCGTTATGTAAGGGTGCCTAATAGCTTTGTACTATTGTGTATTGAAAAGAGCTTACGGATGCAATGAAACAAACAAACAAATGGGCAAACAGAAAAGGCGAATCCCCGAGAAGAATTACCAGCCAGCGGCATCGTTCAGCATGATTGTCGCACACGAGAATATATTAGTGACTCTGCCGGGAATCGAACCCGAATTGTACAGTGATGTCAGAAGTGTACTTGGAGTGCGCCACGGTTGTCCTCTACGACCTTTTCCCCAAACCTTCTCAACCCTCGGACTGCCCTGCAGTGACGTCCGCGCCGCACACCCTTTTTGACTACTGTTACTCAAAACAGACCAGATTGCCTGCCGAACGCCAGGGCCCTGTACAACTTATTCCTCACCTGTTTATAATTCCTAGGTCATCCATAAAATCCAAAGGGCATTATTTTGTTCTTCCATTTCTCGTATGGAAAGGTACGATGTTGAGTGGGCAACTGGAATTATCAAAATGTGAGAATTTTTGAAATTTGGTTATTATAGAGGCCTAAATATTATGAAATCAAAACTTTTAAAAATGACAGCTTTCCATTTCTTGTAGATTTTGTGGTTTCAAGCCCTTATTTTTCTAAAAACAGATTTTTGATATTTTACTCGAAAGTAAAGCATACTACCTACCGCATAGTGCTATATAAATAAACGTCCACTGATAAAATAACGACTCGGCAAAAAAATTCTCTTCCGGATATTTAGCACAAGTGATGGATGACATGCATATGGATCAGCGCCGGAATGCAGTGGCTGGGAATCGGGAGATCACCGATGAAACCTGCCGACAAGCAACATCGTCCGACACGATTACCACATGCGAAAATCCGGGGACCAACCCCGCCGGGAATTAAACCCGGATCGTCTTGGTGGGAGACGATTGCGTTTCTGTCCGCAAATTATCCAGATAATCGCCCAACTGGCTTGGAGAGTTTTTTTTGGAAAACATTGTGTTAGTTATTCATGGCGCCGCTTTATTTGAGCCGGTCCGTTGTGCAGTTCGTCGGTATTGTGTCGTGTGGGAGTTGGTGAATGACGTTATATCGGTACCTTTGTTTAAGAGGGATATCATTGCTAGCAGCCACACATAGAATATTTGTGTATAATATGCATGTGCAGGAGGCGGAAGTGTCTTGTGATGTTGCGAGTATATAGGGGACATGGCGGACAAGTGTTCCTTTATTGTTGGGGATATGCAAGGGACCTTCTGGCAAGTATTAAAAATGTCTTTCTTTGAGACAGAAGGTGGAAAGGTATTGGTTGTGAGTGACTGACAGTGTATTATAATGTGTTTCTACATCTATGTCATTTGTTAATTCAGGAGCAAAGAATAGTAGTAAGTCTACTCGGGATTGTTGGTTTTCGCAGGCTCGGCATTGGTTTGAAAAGACTTGATTTTAATTATAGTCTTTTTTGGACACTTTCAGTTTTCTTGATTATAGACTCAGCATTGATTTTTAGACTCAGCATTGGTTTTTAGACTCAGTATTGGTTTTTAGACTCAGCATTGGTTTTTAGACTCAGTATTGGTTTTTAGACTCAGCATTGGTTTTCAGACTCAGCATTGGTTTTCAGACTCAGCATTGGTTTTTAGACTCAGCATTGGTTTTTAGACTCAGCATTGGTTTTTAGACTCAGCGTTGGTTTTGCAGACTCAGCGTAGGTTTGGACAGGCTTACCATCTGACCAAAAAGGAGAGGTGTAACATGTTAGATGACTATGCCTATCTAAGTGTGTGGCATAGTAGCTTCCAAACGGACGAACCAATTTCAATGCTTCTTTTCATTGAAAGCTAGTTTGATTGAGGTGGTTCTCAGCTGCATTTGATGAAAATATGTCCAGATGTTTGAAAGTTATAAGTTCTTTTCCGAGTTGGTGTAAGAGTTTCGTAGACATATAATTGAAAAATATTTATTTTGGACTTCTCACTTCTCCTTGATTTTACTGGATATAAATACTTTTTACTTGCTGTGCACATTCAGTCGACTTGAATTTTCGTACATGTTTGTAAATCCGATGGTACTGCAATGATACGGTAACATGGATCTAATGCTGCACACATGCACATAATGTCTGTAATGAAGTACTGTCGTTCCTTGCTACCTTGTGTTTATATTGTGTTGTAATCATAACAAATATTAAATCATTGTATAAAGTACACGCACATACTTACAAATTTCAGAAAATTAATATTTCATATTGTGAATATTGTCAATCATAAAACATTATTCATACTGTGCTATTTATTTTTAAGTTTAAATTATTGTGCATTAAAATAGTAGTAATTGTGTATTAAAATATTAGTACATTTTATATGACAACAAAATTAATATTTTAGTATTTAAAAAAAAATTATATACTTTTTTATTGTTTGATGTTTACTGTTTACAATGATTGTAGTGTGATATGTATTCAAGTTAAACTTTTTAATTAAAAGAAAAAAAAACAGTGCTTTAATAAGTAAAAAAAAAATATATATATTTTTTCAAATTATTACTGACCCTTAAATGTGCTGGGGGACTGCTAAGTAAACCAGATAGTAGATAGGAATTGAAACAGAATAGAACAATACAGCAAGACATAATCCACAGAATTGTGTATCAGTCAAATAACTGAATTTAATTGTAGCCTAATTTAAGATTTGGCTTATCTTTTTGGAAGTATCACATTTGTACATAGAACATTTATAAGGTTTGTTGCTGGTACATTTTCTGTTTCAAGTTTCATAATTTTAAGTACCTATTTTGTTTACTTAACTGGTCTGCTGGCACATTTAATGGCCAATATTAATTCAAAATTATTATTACTTTTACTTTATAAAGGATTGTTTTATATGTTGGGGATATTTTTAATTTAAGTGTTATGACATTCAATCTTTGTGCTCCTGATATCATTAATCTTACTTTAGATAATTAAGCTACCACAATGGGTTTGGAATGGCTGCTGAGTTATGAATGCTCACAGCTTGCAATATCTGCTAGATAGTTTTGTTAGGTGCAAGGTCTTAGTATAAGTGTTAATCTCAAGAGGTTATCTGGGATATTTTTGTCTTTTGCAGCTAGGCATGGGCGGGATTTCAGCATTTCAATAGGAAGGAGGTGCAATAAAGACACACCAATCCAGCCAATTAAGGGGGGGGGGGGCATTTGGGAGTTCTCCCTGATGAAAATTTTGATTTCAAGGTGCAAAATGATATTTGAGCAGTTTTCAGCCAAGTTATTGTGAAATTAATTTACTACAGCAAAAAGGAGGGTTCTATCCTAGAAAAAAAATTAATGCAAAAGCACAAAAGTGTGCAAATTTTTTTATTTCTCTGAGTTCCACCCCTGTGGCCAGGTTACAATCTGCTTCAAAATATTTTATATTCCTATAGGTAAAGACTGGAAATTTTGCACATGGTTCCATTTTGAACATCCTGTCAATGTTACAATATTTTATGTATGTATACAGGCAAAATAGATGACTGCACCTTGCAATACCCAGAAAGTATGGGTGTGGGAGGTGCTAGGTGAGTTATGGCGAAGAGGGTTGGCAAGGTGAGTTAGTTATGGACTTGGGGGAAGGACTATGTGAATTTTGGATTGGGTGGGGGACTGGGGGAGTTTTGGGCTCAGGGGCTTGGCAAGGCACAGCTAGTGAAATGGGGGAGGCAGATTGAGGCATAGTATGGGTTGGGTGATGGGGAAGAGGGGGTGTGGGATGTTTGGAGAGTGAAACTAGGTGGGGGGAGGGATTGTATGAGCAAGAAAATTTATTTAAAAAAAAAAATAGGTTATTTATATTAACGTAGGTGAATTTTTAAGCGCTCTTTTATGTGTTATGTGTTGGCGTGTACATGTATGTATACACACAGACATATGTGCACAGCAAAAAAAATTGTGCGGGATGACCTTGATGGGTTTGTTTGTACACCTGGAAAATGCTAGATTTGTAATATGATAATTCAATTGTCAATTGTCAAGCTTGCTATATACATTGAATGCTTACGAAGCCGTTATTACTAGAAATAAGGTTTGTGAGTTCTTAGTGGGTGCAAAAATATTTGTGAAAAATCTTTGTACAGAAAGACTTTACTGAATTAAAAAGTACTCTTGTGCTATTATATTATTTATGTATTAACTACTGTGAACTAACAAGAATGACAATAACAACACTTATAATCACAATTTCTTTTGTTCTAAACATAATTCATTGATATGATTAGAAGATGATGTTGTGGTAATATTAACGCTGAGATTAAATTTCATGGCTTGGGTTGATGTGCCAATTTAATATAAATTTGTTAGAAATAAACTAAAACTGTTAGGTCTGAAAAATTATAAGTTATAGTAGAAATAAAAATTCAATTTTATTTATACAAGTACTACATATCCTACATAAGTCTTGATATAGATTGTAAACTAGCAGTAGCATACCCTATATACTTTGACTCTGAGCATTGTTATTTTGGAGTCGGAGGTATAGTTACCATTCACAGATGTGTTCCATTTAAGACATAAATATTAAGTAAATAAAAGTCTGTGATTTATGTCTCAATGTCTAAGTCTTTAAATTGGAATATTAATAATATAAAACTCCTTTGTTTGCTGAAATGAAATTGTGCACAAACTTTGAAGTCACATTAATTTGTTGTCAGGTGGCGTTCTACGAGATCCTGAGTGGCATGTGGGTGCGCAATGGCCTTCAGATAAAGGGCCAGGCCATGACATACATTCAGTGCAATTTCTGCAACTCTCTGGCAGATGCAGACCTCTACCTGCTGCAGGTGTGCGCCACACAGATCGCTCCTGAGAAATTTCTCACCACCGTCCTTGAGAAGTGAGTTTGTCGATACTGTTGGCATGCATTCAGATCTGGCCGTAACTGGTTCTCTTATCATACATGCCAAATTTGTTTGTAAATTTCACTTTCAAAATCAGTGGAATTGTCATTTTATATAGTGCTGTGTCCTGAATTATAACATTCTATATACTGTTCTGAATTTTACTAACGCTCTGTTTGCGTATGTCTTGTTGTTTCTAATGTTATGTGTACTTAATAAATTGTTTTGGTGGTTGTATTACTCTTAGGTTCCCTAACTTTTAATTCTTGTAGTTGAAGATGTGAACATTATCTTAAGATTCAGATTATGTCAGGTACTAATTTAACTCTCACTGTTATTCTTACTAACATTGAAAGTAGACAACAATTTACTGAGAGAGACTAGCATTATCAAAATTAAAAATATGATTTGAAGGTTATATTTTAGATAAGCTACACAGCTTAGTTAAATTGACAGCTCTACTTTTAGTATGTTGCCGAGACTGATGATCAGCAGCTGTGGTGATTGGCACATCATTGGGTCAGGACGTACTAGTGCATCCCAATGGTGTAGCGATCTGGGTATCAGTGTAGAACTGACAAACCATTTTGCTAGTGTCATACGCCCCTATTTCGTATAGTGTGTTGCAGTTTTTGTCTTTGTTATGGGTTGGCAGAGTGGAGAGTTAGTCGGTTGCATTGTATCCAATTTTTGTTGGATATTTGTAAATCCTAGGTCATGAGGACTTGGTTAGTAAACTATGTATGATGGAGTGTTCAATCAGCCGAGGTCAGCTTGCCAAGTTCAAATAATGTACAAAAGTGTGAGGAAGTACTATGGTTTTAGGAGAGACTCAATCTCTGAAAGTAATTTATTGTATTGTGTCTTATTTGTATTATTTAGTTTCGTGCAAAATCATTAGCAAAAATAATTCTTAATTTTTGGTTGGTTTGAAGGTTACTAAAGAAACCGAATTAATGGTTTATCAATTTGCTAGGAAGATCTGTTCATTTGTTATTCAGTAAGTTCAGGTGTGATAATATGCATTCAGGGAAAGTGAAAATGGCTAAAATGTGCAATTTCAGAATTGGAATTAGCTGGTAGGGTGGCTCCTTGGATAGCCTGCATGTGTTTGTGTGTGTGTGAAATACAAACTTGATGAAGAGCCAATGGTTCCGCTGACGAGCATATGTAATACAATCAGTAGCACAACCAAGGTTGGGTTTTCAGAGAATTTTTTTTAGCATTAGGTATTTTATAGTAAGATAATACATATTATTACTGTTTTCTGTTACGGAGCAAATTTACAAGAAATTGTCAAATACTTTATACATGCCTAGATAATAATATATGCTTTATATCATCCATAGAAAAATAACACTGGTATGAATCCATGCACTCCACTTCTAAGTTCTCTATCTCCTTCAAAAAAAATCTTGGATGTGCACCTGAATACACTATTAATTCTACGTGTAAGCCATTCTACTGGCTTGTAGTAGTTTACTAATATACTGTTTCCTAAGGGACTTTATGAAACCGCAATATGGTTTTATTTGTGAGAAGTAAGCAAAGCCCAACAAAAGTTTCTATGGTTTGTATTTCCCCAGGTATGATGTGATATGGGTGGTTATTTTAATAGCTATTTTTGAGGGGTCCAAGAATCTTATTTCGAATAAGCATGCTGAATTTCCAACTTACCTGCAACATAGCCGGAAGGTTGTGTTTTATTTATAGATATATAAATGTAATGTGCATCGAGTAGTTTTGTCAAAAAAAAGAAGATAAATAATAATCACAACTTGCTGTAGTACATTTCAAGTGCTGATAGGAAATGAATTTATTATTAATTTTTTTTTATACTTGGTATGCTCTTCTTATCTGGCCATAAACATAATAGGGTCTGCTAAGTCAAGTTTAATGTGAATTACTGGAGAGAAGACTGTGCATTTGAAGGTCTTATGTGTACATGTGATAGGGAAAGTTGGGAGTGGTGAAAGAGTCTGCAGTATTCCCAACATTTTACCAGTGCCCAGACACACAAAATAGCTATAGTACTGACATATGCCTACAGAGCATCCCAACCTTAGATTGCAGTACAGCGCTAATAGCGCACGTTGTTGCCAGATCGCAGCCACATTAAGAAGTTCTGAAGATGTACTACTACATAAGTTTGAGTTCTAGAATACTATATTTTATATTTTATGAATCAATTTCATTGTGAATGTTATATTATTGAGCTTCAAAATATGAATCTAGTCACATTTTTATATTACTTTAAAATATGAAACAGTTCACATACTTCTGGTATGAAATCATTAGATTAGTAGTGATTGGCAATTCGTAAACAAATAATTATTATCACATAGGCTACCTTTTTATCATTATAGCTACCCCCGATAAAACATAAGATTTAGTTCATAGGAGTAGCGTCTGTCTGAAGACAAGAATCTGGTTGGGGTAATGTTGATGATCCATCCCAAAATAGAAATATACCTTTTTATTTTCCAAAAATAAAGACTCGGTTACATATATATATATTTTTTTAACTTGTTAAAATTTAAATTCAAAGAATTTTTTGGAACTTTACAAATTATAAACATTCCTCTTTCATATACAATTTTAATTGTAGCTTTTTGTCATTGTTTGTGGTTGTGGTAAAAGTTTTTGGCAAGCTCCACAGGCAACCCACTCTATTTTGACCTTAAACCATACCGGACAAGTCTCCTTGTTGTTCCTCACCATATCTCTAATTACTGCATAGAACAAAATGATGATTCTGTTTTACATCACAATGTTTCTGTTTTAGAGTTTTACAGTGAGGCATTTAGTCATGTCCTAGTGTTACTTGTTTATGTTAGTTTGTATTTTAAACACTCCAATATTATGTATAGCTCATAGCCATTCTGTTCTGCCTTTCTCCCACACATTATTATCTTTACTTCTGTGACTATATTCTAACAATATTATCTTTGAGGGCAGAGAGTGGTATGTTTTTTACATGTGGTGTCATGGTTGAAGGTTCCATATAATGGACTGGATGAGCCTGGCATCCTACTCTGAACGGTGTACTTACCTAGATGGAGAGCACGACTCACCAATGCTGGAGAGTTGTCTCACTTTCTTGGCAACGCTGATGAGTGTCCGAACAAACCTGGGTGAGTACATAAGACTGCTAACAGTACAAACCTTCTTACTCTTTATTAATAAGTAGAGATCATGTGTGTGTGAAGTAAAAATATCAGTCATCTATCTACAGTGTTTTACTTAGCAGGAAATAATAAAAAGTGGAAATACAGAAATAATAAAGTTTCAGTTTTGAGTTATGTCATGTACAGCAGCGAAATGTTGTATCTTTATTTTTTTCATCTTAACACATTTATTACAGCAACAGTTTTTTGTTTAATGCTTTGTTTTGTTCGTTATTCTGAGAGTTCTGTATTGTTTGTCTTTAAATCATAATTATTTTTATTTGTTTTTGTGTTTGCCATGTGCAACCAAAGTTATATTTAAAATCAGTTTTTTTCTGGTGTATTTATTATTTACTTTAGAATCCTGAGTGGTTATTGCCATCTATGAAGATAAACATGGGACAACTTAAGGTGCTTTTGAAAACCATACTCAAACTACTTAATAGAGTTGACGTTACTCTAAAATCGAGCAAGAACCCCATGCGATAAAAGTCATCCAGCTTGTAAGATTTGTAATTATTCAATTTGGTTTCTTTTCTGGATTTACTTGGGTCTACCTTGCTTGGGAGCAGGGTAGATAATCGTCTGCAGACAAAAAACAGGAAAGCACACGTAAAAAATAACCAAACACTGGATCCAGCATGTTTACACAAAAGAAAATGTGTTGTAAGATGTTTTAAGTGCATGTTCACGAAAAAGACGATGTCAAAATATAGTATTTTTGTTGGACACTAAGTCTAGAGGATTTGTATGAAGTTAAAATGTCACCAGCGAATGTAATTCAGGTATGGAATAAATTATATGAATATTAATTACTAAGCCTTCCAAATAGATAAGTTTTTAACATTTTAAATTGAGTTGCATATAGTAAACTCTTAATTAACGCAAAAAACAGCGGTTATGTGTCGGGGGAATTTTTTTCTCTTAACAGTACATACTATGTGAATTTTGGAGGCTAGTTCTAAACAGTTAAGCATCCAAAGACTGAGTAGTTCCAATCACTTGACCAATAATACAGAGTCTTTGTTATGTCGTTGGTGGGTGCTGGATTTTTATTTTTTGGCTGCTGTTCGATTAAAATTTAAAGGTATTTTTGCTAAACAAATCATTTGATTACTATCATTGTCCATGTCACCTTTGCCCAGTAAACTTTCTGTTTCATATTCCTTTCATACATTTCGCTGTGAGAAATAACCTGGGTTGTGATAATTTACAATAATTCACTCGTGTAGTTCTTTTTGTTTTCCCACAACTTGTATAGAAATTTTGCTAAGGATTCTCAAGTTTCTTTTTGTAAGTAGTTAATAATTGTTGTAATGAGGTGGTACTCATAGTCTACAGTCACTGCGCTACCAACCAGGTGGTATAGATACAATAAAACGTTACCAGACAAAGAAATACTTCTGTAGCTTACAGCATGGCGTATGTTAGAGCTGAAACTCAAATCACATGGGTTCAAATATGGGTTTGATAGTGTTTAATTGTGGGAGTGTGTAATTGGCAGTTTACTGGATGGAATACGTTTACAATTCACTTTGGGTTACCGTAAACTATATGGTGTTAATGGCTTATTAAAATTGTGATGGGTTATTAATTAAAAAAAAAAAAAAACAACAACAACAACAACAGTTCCCTTCATCCGTATTCTAGTTGAGCAGCTGCTCTTAACGTTACTTGTGAGCTTCCTTTCATTTCATCAAGGCTTGGATTCACGAAGTACCACATTTTATTTGTTTGGAATTATTACCTATGCTATTAAACACCTCACCATACATGGACAAAAGGCATACTTTTAAAAGTTACTAGTAAAATAAAGTCTATAGTGTTCCTCAATGCCCTCTCAATAGGCACATGGGCGTACCTTCGTACATCTATGACATGACCAAAACATTCAATTGCTAGGAACGACCACAGCAAACTGAGAGCCAGCCCTTTGGTAGCAATGCACAGGCATGCTACCATGGGCTACCAACCAATCTACGGGCTTCCGGGAACTTTTAATTACATTTAACACTTTTAAATTGCTCATGGGCTGATACAAAATTTCAAAATACTTATAGTTATCATGCAGGATGGAGGTTAGGAAACAGATGGAGGGATTTAGAGATGTGTGCCATACCACTTGGAAATATCAACATTCCTTTCTGTTATTCACTTTCAGGCCTGTCACAAAACTAGTAACCTTGCAAACAAAAAAAAATCTAAAACCAAAATCTGTAAATGTTTAAACAACACCAGAAAATTATTTGAATAAACTTTTGGCCCCAGAAACTAATAAAAATGGGACTATAATTTAAATATCCATGATAAACATTGTATTTAAATTCAGAAAGAAAATGCAAATCTTACATTAGCCGTACTGAATTTTCAGTCTGTAAACCAGCTTCTATATCCATGATTATACGTCAGGAAATTATCCAAACATTGTTATGTCAGAACTGATCATTACTAATTACAGTATTTTACTTGAAAATTGCATCCAAACAAGCATTAAGATTGAGTCCTAGCCAGCTCTAGTGTGTTTCTGACTCATGAGATCGCACCACAGTATTTCACTTATGCAAACTAAAGGCCTGTAGTTAGACAACTTGTCATGTGCCTACGTCACAGCATGGCCTTTCTTGGTATGTTTGGAGGGGTGGGGGAGGAGAGGAGGATGGACCTAGTTGCAGTGCCATTAGCCTCCAGGGATAACGACCTGTCAGTCAAGATTAGCGATCATGCAAGGAGAGGACTTTTCGCCAACTGGTTCCTTACCTGACATAGGCTCACAACCATGAGCTTAGTTCAACATCTGGTGGGTAATTCCCAGAGTTTCTGATTGTAAAGTACTTTGCCATCACACCCCAAACCTATTCCGAATTTATATTATATTCATTTGCTCCTCTTCACAGCTATTTCGGGGTTTTGGCTGTAATTATTAACATTAATTGTTTTTAAATGTAGTGTTTTGGTATTTTGATCTAAAACCCACTGCGTCAATGTAGTCCTAGGAACCCTGGATCCTTGACTGAGTTTTTTAGGTACTTTGGTTTGCAACATGAGGTAACTGGTATAATTGTATTTTCCTTTTCATTTCGAAGTCGCCTGGTATTATTATTTCTGTGCCCAGCCTCCCTTAATAAAAACTGGTATTAAGTGTCATTTGGTACGATGCAACAATTATATGTTGTGATTCGACTTCATAAATGAAGCAATAGAGTATGGTTTCAAGTACAGGCAATGTGGGCAGAGAAGCCAGAAGTCTGGACACCTTCAAGTGACATTTCATCACTAAATTGTATGTATTCATTCCTGTATATTCTATCACGATGGGCCGAACTGTTTAAAGTTATTTTAATATGACTAAGAAAGAGTGCTGTTGAATAGTAAGAGTATCTAGAGCCGTAGGAAAATATTGCACTGCCATACCTGTTTGCGAGTTAAAATTTTATCAAGTTGAATCATCCGGCGCACGACTGACTTCACTACTGTGTACCAACTGAAGTAGCGCCGACGGGTGTAGGCATTTACATGCCAGAGATGGTTAATTTGTGAATTTTATGGTAACATTGTGTTGAGACCTCCAGCTTGTGGGGCTGTGGATTTCAAGAGTGCCTCCCTCTAATATGTAATACATGGCACAACTTTTAAATCCCAACACAAATTATTTCTGGACAGTCCAAATTTGTAACGTTGAGATCTGCTGTCTAATAAAGTATTATGTATCTATTAATTAACATTTACTGAACACAATTATTACAATTGTTTTGAGATACAAGTTCTTCCAGTTCCTATTACGTACAACCTAATCAGTGTTCAGTGATGGGCGACTATCGAGCGCCTAACAGACGACTAGTCTTGGATTTGGAAAGTTACTATGCCAGACAAATAGTTACACTTTAAACTGAGAGTAGTAATACTTCACCAGACAAATAGTTCCATTTTAAACTGAGAGTAGTTACGCCCACGTCCAGTAGGGCAAAAACATGGGTCAATACCCTACCTTATTCACGTAGAGGCTTCTTTCACGAAGAATTTGTATCCAATGTCATATTCGGCGTCGTTTAGGGGTGCCCCTGCAGTAGAATTGGACGTGCAGAATGATGAGGAGCTGTTACCATTTTGATGGTCTCACGTGCCGAGAAACGAAGTTCTGCTTGCAAGAAAATAAGCTGCCACTGACGTAATACTCTCTACAACAACTGAGAATGTCTCAATTAATATTGTAGGAAATCTCCACAAATACTCAGACCCCACACCTTATGTCCTCAGGTGGGTAGAGACGAGAGACACTTTGCCTCGCAGTTTCCTCTGACCAG
Organism: Medauroidea extradentata; assembly: GCA_003012365.1. Lineage (NCBI taxonomy): Eukaryota > Metazoa > Arthropoda > Insecta > Phasmatodea > Phasmatidae > Medauroidea > Medauroidea extradentata. The sequence goes on along the minus strand of PNEQ01001681.1, from coordinate 20,282 downwards.
TCCAGTTGACGGCTCTCAGCATAATCATTTTCGCTCACACGTCGCCAGCAACCTAGCCACGAGTTGTGGCGCACCCAAGCGTCACCCGTCCAAACTAAACCACTCCATACAATTATGAAATAAAATTTACTATTCTACATATAAATATTTATGCTTACACTTACGCCGGCGTATAAAAATAATAAATTAGAAATATAAAAATTATTACGTAACATGTAGCCTAACAGTAGGACTACCTAACTGTAAACACAGCTAAAATCTGAAACGTAATACATTGACTCGTGACGATACACACGTCACAGTGTGTAAATTTGTTTGTAATTGTATTTATTTAAATAATATAAACATAATTTTGAAAGGATATATCTGTTCTAGAAATAAGCTGGATACTCTAGTAGGAATGCAGAGTATGCCCTGGGTATGTATGGTTGGCCATCCTGGGAAATTTCCGGCCGGAGGCGGCAGACTTGGGGCTGGACCAAGAGGTCTTTCTTAGTGTGTGAGAAGCGTTAGAGGACGAACGTGTCTCAGCATGGTCTGGGCCGTCGCATGGTTAGGCAGGGTGGAGTTGCAGTAATTTTGATTTGTGTGGTTATCTCCGAGTAGTTGCCGAAATACTCTACATTCAAACAGTGGAGAAACTTTTATTTATTTTTATTTTATTTTATTTGCTCTCGTTGGTCGAGCCCATCATTATTTTTTATTACTCTGAACTGTATTACCACGAGCACGTGGTGCTATTTTTTCTTAGTGGAAGTAAACTACGTCGGAATAAATGTTCTTAGTTTTATTTATTTAGCTCAAAACTTAACTTTAATGTGTGTGATCGTTGATGTTAGCGACCAGTCATTCCTTTATTTTCGTTCACCGCACGAACCCGCCCTAGCCCAAATGAGATATAAGAAGAGTGTTCGCTCTACTGACTGAGAGGACATTTGTCATTTTTATTATTTTGTTATCCGCTGTTACGTCCTGCAATTTGGCCGTGGTGTATATTGGTATGTGTGTGGTTAGCTATAGACTTGAGGCCGCGAAAAGCACAGTGTGGCAGGCTTCCGTACAGCAGTGTACCACCACAAGATGTGGCAATCATGTGCACAATGCATCTGACTGGCGTATTCTTTATTCTGCAGACTCTAGTTTCGTTTGCTCATGCATTTCGGCATTGCTATTTACCAAAACCTTTTCATTTTAAACTGTTCTGAAGACCATGCGGTTCAGAATTACACAAAGCTATGGATATAAATTTTTGACTCGCAAGTCTAAAGGTCGGTTTACAATGCAAACATGTACACCATGACCGTAACTGTAATAACATGTATGAGTGTAAGAAAGAAGACCTGTGGTTTACGATGGCCTTGTGCATGTATGATGGCATGTTCGAAAATGGCCGCTGTTGTCTGCTGTTCGTTATTTTTGTTCAGGTGTTACGAGTTGGCCATTATATTTTTATGTTACCCACCAGATGTTGTCGTGATTTTTAGGTATTGTAAATTACTTATGTTCTCCGTATTTGTTTTGTTTTTTTTCTCTTGTGATCATAGTAAAGTATGTCATGACGTGTTTTCTTATACATATTTTAAAACTGTTTTGCCAAACAGTCTTGAAAATGTTTTAGACCAAATTATTTGCTTAGGCTTTCCTCGTAAATTCGTGTCATGTATAAACTAATATAAGGAAGGGGTCAAATTTGCATATTACTGTAACTTCTTAACCTTACCTGTAAATCAAGCAACTGAATCCTCTATTGCCTAAAAACTGCACAAACGCCTAATTTCATAACAGCTTGCTAGCTACAGTGTTATTACTGTTTTATTATTTAATTCAAAATACCCTGTCCATTAAATAATATGCAGTTCATCTACGTAAGTACGGAGTTAATTTGCATCGTACAAATTTTGAGTGCTTAATTAATTTACAGTAAAATATAATAAAGTAGGGAGGCAAAATAATCATTTTAATCACATATAGCCATCGCTTGTTATTTTTTCACAAAACGGTACAAGTATGTATGACTGCTCTTTGTAGGTGTAAAGTAGCCCTAACCTAACTGCATTCTTATGTTATACTCAGTCATATCAAAACATTTTCGTTAATTTGCTACCTTATTCGAAGAGATGTCATGAACAAAGAAAATTTTTTTCAACATCTTGTATTAAAACATTTCGACAATTTGGCGGAATTTCAGGTATACATTTAATACCTTAATAAAATAATTTTACACAACATTCATTCAAATATGCCCATCCACCTTACTTATAGCTTTTGAAAAATATGAACAGGTCTAGGAACGAGCAACAAGTGTATCTCAGATTCAAAATAATTTGTATTTTAAAATGTAATCAAGATTTTTCTTTGCTAGAAATACTTATTTATCAGTTGCTAAGTTACGAAGGCAGATGTGACGTTGGGCAGAAAGTTTTTTTCTTTCCTACAGCATTCCTATTAGCTGAAACCTTTACGCTTATGTCACAAACTAAAATATAACCATTCAAACACATCTGTGCATCAGCGCCGTATGTGTCACAAGAAACTGTGGTGTAAGAAAATGTACTTTTATTTCTATATGTTTACGTTACTACGTACATGTTTGCGTCGCAAACCGAAACATTTGCAAGGACGCAATGCAATACTTCTTGCATTTCGGACTGCTTTCTATGTCTTCAAAAAATAAAACGTTAATGCGCGAACACTTGCAATACGTATAAAGGGCATCAAATTTGTCGTTAGTTTTTTAAGTATAAAGTAACACTGTAAACTAGAAAATAGGCCTAGTTAAAAAAAATTGAATTAGATACATGACATATCTATTCAAATAAGCGTGTAATCATTTCCTATCGATGTATATAGGTTTATGTTTTTAAAAATTAAATTATATTATTTATTGTTTGGACAAAGTAATTTTACAAGGATTATAAAATTGTCATTGACATTAAGTTTTAACATTTTAGCTGTATTGAGGGTTAACATTTATCAGTTTATGTTTTTAACCCAGAGTTCTAGTTTCCTTGTGTAGTGAATAAACTTAACCTCAAACAAATATTTTGAGTTTGATTCCTCCTTTTTTATAACTATGTGAAAATACTCATAGTAAAATTAATCAAAGTTAACGACTAAATTTTAAAACTTGTTTACAGTCTCCTTAGGTAGAGTAGTATGAAGCAGAATGGGAAAGTAAGGTTGGCAGAAAATGTGGATCACTGAGCAGAATCACCATGCAGCGACATCGTCCAGCATGATTGTCACATGCGAGAATACATTAGTGACTCCCGAATTGTATAGTGATGATAGAGGTGTGCTCGGACACAGCGCCACAGTTATCACCTATGGCTCCACCCCTTCTCACCCAACGAACTACCGTTCCTTAGAATAAGCAAGGAATATTTGAAATACATCAAACATATTTGTAAACGTATGAAATTCACCACTTCCATGGTCGAAAGTCAGTCAGCGGTAATTAACGGAAAAGTTAAGATTTCTACACCAATTAGTTTTTTCTTTCAAATGTGTGTTTGTCAAACATTTGAGAAAGTATGGTATATTTTCACAAAGCCAAATGTAACTAAGCGTATACAGGATGTTACAAAGAGGTATGGCCAAACTTTCAGGAAACGTTCCACACATAAAGAAAGAAAATATGTGATATGGACATATGTCCGGAAATGCTTAGTTACCATGGTAGAGCTCAATTCCTTACACCTCGTTAAATGTCATCGTAATTAACACTTTGTACAGAAAATGTCCCAAATACACATTGGATTGGTTCTTTACAATGTACTTTACTTTCTAGGTTCACCGCCAGATGGGCCACTTGACGGAAGGTAATCTGGACTGCATTGCTTATGTTGACACGCCACGCATTGCTGTACAGTCTGAGCACTAAGCACATTGCATCACTCGCTTAGTGTTCATCACGTACTTGTTTTGCAGGCAGTGCAATGTTTACAAATGCGGAGTTGGCAGATGCGGATTAGCACAGGATAATAGACATGGCGTAGTATGTTTGTATCGAGACAGATTTCCACAACGAAGGTGCCCCGACAGAAAGACGTTTGAAGCTATTGAACGGTGTCTTAGGGACCATGGAACATTCCACCCTATTACTCGCGACTGGGGATGACCTAGAACGACGACACCTGCAGTGGAAGAGGTCATTCTTCGTGCAGTGGACGACAACCCTGCTGTCAGCGTCAGAGAAGTTGCTGCTACACAAGGTAACGTTGACCACGTAACTGCATGGAGAGTGCTACATGAGAACCTGCTGTATCCCTACCATGTGCAGCATGTGCAGGCACTAATGGCAGCTGATTGGCCTCAACGTGTACACTTTTGTGAATGGTACTGTGGTGGTACTTAAGCCCCAAATTTCCACATACAAAATATTTTCAGACTGCCTATTCAAACTACCACGGCATCACGTGCGGTAGAGAGAGAACTCTCATCTCAGGGTATTTCATGGGTACGAAGGCATGTAAGAGCACGGAAATTAAATAAATAGGATTTCCTATGAATGACACATTTACTTTGGCGCAAAGTCACTTGGCATTAAAGCGAAAAAAAAAAAAAAAAAAAAACCATGCTCCATCGGTGGGCTACTAATACAAACATTACAATTTAGGCCATTTGCAATAGTTACAAATAAAAGAGTTCCTTCAGGCCCGCGTACATCACACCCAAACGGCTCGGTAAACTCGTACCCGAAATTGCTGCGCCAATCAAATAATTACCGCGACTTCCATCAAGCGGATAATTTATAGAAAAGAAATGAATACAAGTAATGAACAATTAAGCTAATTCATCTGAGGCGCAAGGACCACGCCATCACGTAGTTCACCCAGCCATGTAGGCAAACCCCTTATCTTGCGAGCACAGTCGTGACACGTCTTCATCTCACCTCGGGTCAAGCAGAACTGGGGAAAGCCCAGGGTATGCGCGGCTGACCAAGGGTGCCATAGCCTCCAACCCAGCACACATATTCCTTCGGAACTCTTTTAATTACTATGCCTTACACAAGTGGCTCAGAACTCTCAATTTAAAATATACTACTCTTGGCAATATATACTTAATACATACATTTCGACATAAAATTATACAATATACCAAAGGCGTCACTGGCGGAGTGATACATTGCAGCCATCGCCGGAAACTTAGCAATGGGCGATTCCCAGAATTCAAGGCCCTTTGTCCAACCTTGTGTCCTCCTCGCCTGAGGCCATCAACAAAGATCAAATTTACACAATACTGAAAATGTGAAATACGCTCTTTGGTCTTTAAATTACATCAATAAGATAAAGTTCATGAAATACATTGCTGAACAAAATGAGACTAGTCTGAACTCTCTACGACAAAATTGACTGATCAATATCAATAAACTATTAATTATGAAAATTAAGCTAACATTAACCCTATGTAGCCCACCGCAGTAATTATTAATTAGTTACAAATTAATTTGTTTTATGATTGACAGCTTCTTGCTTCCGGATGGCATTCCATAGCCTCGCAGGACTAAAGTTCATCCACAGATCTTGATGTTAGAAATGATACCTCAATAAATAAGGAAAATATTTAATTAAGATAAATTCTCGGCGAACAAATGATGCACTTACATTCAGAAAGCCGGACAGACTTATCACTTTGACTGGGCAACTTATGAAATGTGGGGCTTCACTTCACACTGCACACAATATCAAATTAAACCAAAGTGACTGGTTGCTGCCTTTGTGAGTTGAGGGCTATTATGTGTGGGCTGGCATTGTGGTCAGTGTTAGACTACACTGGGATCGAGCAAACAACATTAAAATTAAAAACAAAAAGCAGGAAAACATGGCTGGTGAGGCCAGGTGACTATACAGTACATTCAACAATGTGTCGAGTTTCATTTTAGTGCCAATGTGCTATTTATGGATGAGGATTCATTTCAACGAGATCAGATTGTAAATTTTCATAGTCAACATGTATTGGTTTACGAGAATCATAACGCAATTGTGGAATCACGTCATCAACACATATTTTCTGTGAACGTTTGGGCCGGTGTTGTTGGTGACGTCTTGACTGGGCCTCATGTACTTCCACCTAGACTCAACGAAGCACATTATCATGATTTCTTACTGAATACTCTACCTGTGCTGCTAGAACATGTGCTCTTGTCTACACAACCCCGGTACCAGATGCAGAGAGTCTTCGCTCCTGTATCGTGGAAGGCTGTGATACAATAGGCCATACTCCAGGGATACATCAGCGCATCAGGGATTCCATGCGGCGGAGGGTAGATGCGTGTATTCTCGGTCACGGAAGTCATTTTGAACATTTCATTTAAAAACGTGTGTTACGTAATGCTGGTACTGTCTGTTTCTGTGTGCTTCCAGTCCATCATTTCACATTAGTTGAAGAGGCGCAATGCAGTCACAATTACCTTCCGTCACGTCGCCCACCTGGCGGTGATCCTAGGAAGTAACGTACATTCTAACAAAACATTCCATTGGGTATTTGGAACAGTGTCTGTACAAAGTGTTTTTTTACGATGACATTTAACGAGCTGTACCATGGTGTAAATGCAGTGCACCTGTAAAGGTTGCTGAGTCTATGCCTTTAATAGTTAAAGGAAAATTTTGCTTATAAATGTATATTACTGTATGTTGTAATATAATGGACCAATTTAAGCCCATAGGTAATAGAACCCATCATGTGATGGTGGTGGTTGCAGGGGAAAGTGATGCATCTTTGTCTCGGCTTGAGATGGTGACCTTACTCTGCATGGGCGATAAGACCCACAGCCAGTTAATAGAGATGATGCCTGAACGATGTGGTACGGCTCAGAGCCGCGACTTTGAAGCCGTGTTGTCAGAGGTAATTACTGTTTCCATAGTCGTGTTTCAAGCCTGACATGTGCTGATTAATGGTTCTCTTATTTCGTTAAAATCGTATTTTGTTGAATGTGTCTAAAATGTAATGCATGTGTTACAAAATTTGGAATTATGTAGTTTTAATAACGGTATTGCTGAAAGGTTTGAAATTCTGTTTGTAATAACATTTGTCAATCAGTAGTGAATTTACAGTTTGACCACTGACTAGTTTAATAAGTTTAGTCTGGCTCATAAAATTAAGTATGTTCAGTTAGTAAGGATTACTTTATTTTATTTCAGCAGTTGGTTGAGTTAATTATATGTTTTTGACACATGTACAGGTGGCCAATTATCGAGCACCCAACCTGGAGGCTAGTGGCAACATGCAGCAGGGTATGTACATGCCCAAACCAAAAGTTTGGGAAGAGATGTACGACCCAATCCATGTACTGCTGCGTGCTGTTCATCGCAGGGACTTCCAGACTTCAATGGACCGCTTCACGGAACAGTAAGTATTCAGCAGCATGATCCCATAGAATACATAGTACTGTATTTCACACTTATTATTCGTGGTTTGTGATATTCACTTTTTGTAATGATAGTTATATTGTAATTTCATTAAAGCTGTGATGATGTGGCTAGCAGTTGTGTTTTCTTTTCAGTCACATTGGGAACACTTTTCATTAAATATGAAGTATTTATTTTCTTTTAGTATGTTTTAATAAAGACAATTGTTACGTACCCTTATTAAATTAAAATTGATCAAATTTGATTCCTAAAAGTCTAAATAAATTTAAAAATTGTATTTTTAATGCCAGTATATATTTATTCACCTGTGGTGTAAGCCAACATAATTTATTAATTAAAATTTTAATGTAAATGTCTTCCAGGTAAAATTGTATTAATTCTTATTATTACCAAATGACATAATAAAATCAGAAATCATGAAACCGAGGTTGCCAAGATTGAAAGAGATGACAACATCTGGGAAGAGAACATGAAAAATAAACTTATCCAGTTCTGCATAACCTGCATGTTACCCGTTGATTCACGACAGTCTCGCTTTGTGCCAATCAGGGACTCAGAACGTTATAATCAGTGCTATGAATTGTTTTCTCCGTGAGAAAAAAAACTAGCCAGCAAAAAAGAAGACTGAGACAAATATGCGAAAGTGAGCAAAAGAAAGAACGAATAGCAAAACACCTCTACAACTTCTAACACAAACAAATCTAGAAGGAAATTAATTGTATGAACTGTATAGTATTTCAAAATGGATGAAAGTGTATTGCTTGTATGCTATCATTATTACGTACTGTATATCAGAATTATGCATAATATCATAATTATGTATAATGTCATATTTATGTATGCTTTCGCATCTTATAATTTACAATTGATGTTATATAGTACAATATATACATTGTTTACAATCTTTAAATAAGTAGTCTTAGCAGACGAAAATATTGCCGAAAAATAAGGGAAAGTAACAACAAGTAAGGTTAAATAAAATATTCCCACCTAATTGTTTCAATCATGAAATTTATGCCACAAGTTGATATTGTAAAAAGCTAAAGATATTACAGAGTAAAATATTTGTTGATTACTCTCTGTCAAAAAGTGTCAATGACGAATTAAAAATTTAAAAATTTTGATAAGTGATTGTTAGAGACCTGTAGGGCGTATTATGACGTGTATGTTGTAAGCTCTTTTACTATACAGAAGAATATTTTATTGTTAAAGTTGTATAGATCAGAATCGTATGAACTTTTATGTGCGGGATATAATTTAGGAAGTACCTATGGGTAGAGGCCTGAAAATTTCGCTGATTCAATGACCTGCACTGTGGTGGCACTATTCTCCTGCACACACATACCACGTGCTCGCACAAACGCGCCCTCTGATTCATCCGTCATATATTGCTGGATTCGGTATGTCCTCGGCTAGCTGAAAGTTCAGTGATAGAGTTACGAGCTCTTACCTCAGTGTCGTGGGTACGAGAAGAGAAGAGCAAAAATCACCAAATATAAACATTGTTAGATGCACCCTGGGATTACTATTACCAGTAAATGATGAAAGTACAATTTAGTAGCACGATGTTTATTGAATACTCA